>JAHZSQ010000065.1:0-161758 GCA_022405105.1 Aristolochia contorta | reverse complement strand
AAATGAGTTAAGTTATTGAGTATAATGACTCATTGGCTTAGAGTCTTAATTTCTTATAAGTTATATCTTATATGAGTGATTTAATATAATGACTCATTGCCTTAGAGTCTTAATTTCTTATGAGCTACATCTTATATGAGTGATTGAGTATAATGACTCATTGGCTTATAGACTTTAGAGTTTATACATAAAAATTGCCAAAATAATATATTTGTAACACGAGTTAAACTTCAATTATGTTTTTTATTATGCAATAATAAAATCTATTCTGTCACATATTGAGTATGTGAATATTTATTAAATCAAAAAATGTCTTAAATTTACTGAATATTACTAAAATCGAAAGAAACTCATAAACTTATTATTAATTATACAATTACCTCATTAAAAAAATAGTTAATTCAACTCTACATCCCTAATTAAATCAAATAAATATTTAATAAGTGATCTTCCACAGTCGTATATATACCAAAATAAAATTACAAATATTATATACCAATTATTTATCATTGATTTATTTATTAAAATATATTTTATTTTTTTCCTTCCCTTGAGTCAATTATCAAGAACCATATATTAAATGAAGTCACACCTTCATAGAATCATAAAACCCAAAATTTTAAAATTTAAGATTTTTTATCAAATTTATTTTAAAATTTTACCATTATTCTGTTACCCAAAATTCTAAAAGTCTCAGCCCTAACTCTAAGGAATAAGGTCTAGTATAAATAGTAGCTAGACTCGGTCGAACTCTAAATTCATTCCAAACTTCAAACCCTAAATCCACGCTCCCCGTAGCCAAGCGACCATCGAGCCGCCTTGCGGCGGGCTCTCACCGTTGGACACCGAGGTATTTTTCTTCCTCCCTCAGGTTCCTCCCTCTGATCTCTCTCTCTCTCTCTCTCTCTCTCTCTCTCTCTCTCTCTCTCTCTCTCTCTCTCTCTCTCTCTCTCTCTTTCCCTCTGATTTCTGTAATCCCCGATTGTTCTTACCATTCCTGTTTCCCAGCAGTCGCTCAGCCTTGCATCCCTCGATTAAAGCCATATGATGCACCATTACTTGCAAGTATTCACAGCCGCGGTCGAACACCACTGAGGTCGCCATCGGTGTCCAATCATTTCACAAGATGCAGGTACCAGAATAAATTAATGGCGTGCTCAGGTGGAACTGGAGCAGGAAGATGCAGCGCTTTACGGTTTAAGATGGGCAGCAGTGGAACACATTTAAAAACTTGTGCCTACAAAAAGAATATAAAACTGCTTAAACTTGTGCTGCGCTTTGCTGCTATCTTCCGCTCTGTCTTCTGAAGAAAGCAACAAAAGATTCCCATGTCTTTTCCTTGTTCCTTGTCTTGTTGCTGTTGAAGCATTGCCTCAAAACCCTTTATTAAAAACTGTATTACGGGCTAAACAGTAATGAAATAATCAGGCGGAACAACGGAACCAAAAATCTGGCGAAACAGTAACGAAAATAATCGGCAAATGCCAACTGTAGAGAGAGAGAGAGAGAGAGAGAGAGCGAGAGAGAGAGAGCAAATGAGAGAGAGAGAGAGAGAGAAATGAAATGAGAGAGAGAGAGAGAGAGAGAGCAAATGAGAGAGAGAGAGAGAGAGAGAGAGAGAGAGAGAGAGAGAGAGAGCAAATGAGAGAGATCTAGAGAGAGCAGAATCTAGAGAGAGATCTAGAGAGAGAGAGAGAGCAAATGAGAGAGAGCAAATGAGAGAGCAAATGAGAGAGCTAGAGAGAGAGAGAGAGAGAGAGAGAGAGAGAGAGAGAGAACAAGTTTAGTAAATAATTAGAGTGTGTTGGTTGATGTGACATGCATGCAACCCTTTATATTTCCATATTGAAGAGGTCACCCCAACCATGGAACTATATTCTAAATTTTGTTTTTCAGAAAGACCTTCCATGGAGGAAAACTTCCAAAATAGGTTAGTGGGCGCTGGCAGCGAAAACAAGTTCATTAAAACTGCTGCAATTCAATCAAGTGTAATTATTTTATTTATTTTCGCATTAATAATTATTTTTTATTGATTCCACAATTCATAATATAATCCAGGACAACATATGTCTTACTGTACTTCTATTCTGAACTTATTATACGGTAACACCCATCTCAACACGGTTTGGGAAGGCACTAAATGAGAGGAAGAAATCCGTGGCGAAGTGCAGCATTCCATACTTTGTCAGCTTCAAATATTTCATTTCCGCACTCATTGGTAATTTCATTTCCGCACTCATTGGTATCCCATCCTTCAAGTGCATGAATGATGCCTGCAACTCGCCATGCACTGATAACTCTTCGAGGCAGTTCATTCTGTCACATAAAAAATTTGTTATATACGGTACTATGTGAATGGAGAGTGTAGGAGTAGCGGAAGCTAGCTAAAAAGATATGATTCAAGTAGTACCTCACAAGTATGCATGTTTTCAAGATTCTTAGGAGCTCGCATGGCTGGTATGGTATGGTAGAAACAGTCCTTCCTCAAATTCCTTACTGGGATTTGAGAATAGGGAATGAAACATGCACTTTTGGGTGCTTTCTCTTGTTCTTTATCTGTAATCCCATTTCCCACCAACCATACCTTGGCAATATCATAGTTATCTGTAAGAACTATATTACACCAGAGTTTGGTTGGCAATTGTCTTTTAGCTCTTGGTGTTCAAATTTACATACTGTTGCGACCTGTATCATACAACTCAGAGGTTAATTAAATACACTATGAGAAGGTTACATCATGTGATCAGCGGGTTAATTAATCTGATACAGTGAGTAATTCAACCGACTTAATTTATAATTACCTTTATTCCCTTTTTGCCTAATCCATGGGCTATGGCATAACTTGCTTTTGAAACTTGTCCTCTCATTATAACTATTTCAGTTCCTCGTGGTATGCATTTTAAAACAACTGCGGAAACCAATGCGGTCCCGTCTACTAATCTCACTTTTAGGTTTGGATGCTTTTGGAGATAGAGCTTTCCATTTCCGTTTAGTTCCTCTGACTGCAGAAATAAATTAAATAAACAAAATCACTCAATTTTCTTTCTATCTCAGTTCAAATTTCCTAAATATTTTCTTATTAAGTAAACCCTAGAAAAGATCACTTCTACATTTCAAAAGTATTATTAGGAGTTACTGAATGATTCTTACCTGATTATAAAGACCCAAGCTCATCACTTTGACTCCTTCACGGTCTGCCTCCAGTATGGCTTTCTCTATCATGTCGTTGATTGAATTTCTGTGCCTTGATAAATGATGCTGCAAAACTTGCATGCTCAAAGTTCAAAAGAGACGGCTTGATCGGTCGTTCAATATTCAAAATAGTTGATCAGGATTTGTATTGATTACTTACATGGGAGCTGAATCTGGGTATTACCCAAGCCTCAATTTTGAGGTTATCTAGCTTGATGGACTCCGATGTGAAGGTGGAACCAAAGACCCAGGTAAGTATCACAAACACAAATGTCAATGGTTTGATAATCAATAGATACCACTTTGAACAGTAGGGTTTTGATGCCAAGGAAGCCAGCCCCAACCTCATATGGTAGATGGAGTCCATGGAAGTTGGATGGGTTAGATACACCACTTGTGGGATCTCTAATTTGTTTCCCTTGAGAGAGTTTTCATAGAGGGTATCGGATGCTTTGTCCACTGTACCATACAAATAATCATAAAATGGCATGAAGAGGGAATAGTTGGTTCGAAACTGGGTGTGGTGGAGAGAATGAAACCTGTTGATCAGGAAAATATTTCATTTGGTTTATTAAATATATATATAGTCGGGCCAAAATTCTTTGGGTTGCGTGGTGATCTATAAACATGCATGAAGAGATCAGGCAGATCAATCATAGTGTGAATTAAGAAACTTACGATGGGGTGTACATCAAGTATTTGAGAGGGGGGAAGATTTTGAAGACCCAGTTAGGAATAAGCTCGAAATTGCAGTGCCCCAAATTGTTCATGAAATCGATATATGTGACGTAAAATATCATTGCCCAATTAGACAGAGTTCCAGTATAGAACATCCCCAAATGCGGGATAAGGAAGATCGCAAAATATGATAGTATTTCCGCGAAAGGATGAATCACAGCTGTCAGGGTTAAAACAAATAGAGCCAATGGTGATCATAGACTCATATCTACAATAATCTGAATGGTTTACGTACTGTAACTCATGAAAGAGATGGATACTTACAGGTTATGGGTTCCGTGGCGATGGAGGAGTGGTGATGGGAATGATATCGTGTGAACAAGTAGTGGTGATGTAGAGCTCTGTGGAGCCAGTAGTAGATAAACTCCACCGGACCCAAGTGAAGCGCAAAGGCAAAAATCATCCCATCTGTTCTCCACATGGGTAGATGAGATGCGCTTGATGCATATCGATTAATCAGGTAAAAGAAAAGGCCGTGCAATAGTATCTGGTCATCCCTGCAACGATATATTTCTCCAAATTACTTAAAATCAACGGTTGAAAATAAGAAATATTAATCATATAAATAGAGAGAGAGAACCAAAGGGAGATATACAAGTTTGAACCAAAGTGAGACTACAGATTAAACAAATGACATAGAGCTAGGGAGATCAGTGCTGGGGGAGGAAGGGCAAACCAGTTTTCTTCTCTATCGACTTGATCAAATTCGATAGCCCTGTTTACTATTTTGTGCTTGCCTCGTGCTGTTTGGTGCCGAGAGAAGCTTATCCATATTTGATTATGCACCCACCTCCAAAGAAGGATCGGGAAGATGAGGAAGTTAGTGAGATCTCTCTGATCATCTGCTTTTGTCACCCAGAGATACATACTTTGAGCTACCCATGGCGCCAAAACCACGTACTTAATTCGATCAACAAAAGCATGAAATTAGACAAGTTAGAAGAGAAGTCGACATATGATCACCAGCATGCATCTGAGATACAAATAAATTAATATATACCTTAAAGCTACCAAGGCTCTGCCAAGGCCATGCAGTGAGAATCCCAGGCTTAGTTGCCATGAGTATCGTTTCGAAATATCTCTGGGATCTTGGGTTCTTGAACATATCTATTGATTTCTCCATTGAAGTACTTATAAAACAAGTTATTAAAGAATGAGGTCCTACTTCCATTGAACAACATAGGTAGGGTACTGTATTGGGACCAGTCACATGGCAGATAGTGGATTAATTTACAAAAACAACAAGAGAAATGAAAACGTGTCTGAGTCGTACGTGCACACAACACACACGCACATGGAAAATAATAATATTTTGTGTGCACAGAAATTGAGGTGTATTGTTTTATTCCATGTGAGTGTGTGTGCACTACTCAGGCACTTGCTGTGTGGGCCTAGCATTATTCAAATAACAAAACCTAATATGTCACACTTCATTGCCTTCCTGATAAAGACAGATCTAGCTACGTCCATAATGAGAACATATCTTCTGTCTTTTCTCATAAAAATGAAATTATTTTTAAGAATCCATCCATTAATTTTCGTGGCTAAAAAAATAATTACTTTTTTTGAATGTAAAGCTGATAACCATAAAATTGTTAATTTTCCATTTTTAGAAACTAGTGGTATATGACAAAAACTGTTTTAACTAATGAAAATTAGAATTAATTTTACGATATCAAGTTATCTATCACTGTTTTTATTAATCACTTTGTTACACTTTTCTACCTATTCAAAACTTGTAGGTTCTTAGAAGTGTATATATATCACTGTTTTGTATGAAATTAAAAGTGAGAATTTTTTCACTCAAAATTTTCACACTGCTAGATTCTTGGGCATAGGAGTAATTTTACTAATATTTCATGAGATTGATATATGGTTTTTGTGTGTGTGGTGTGTTTGTTTGTATGGATTTGAACCAATTTAATATGAAAGTTTAACGAGCTGCAAAACGTGTGAATTTAGAAGTCGAATGTGTACTTTGGTGTGGATTAGCAAACGAGGAACTATTAGATTGAATAATTGGATGCAGAAACTTTCTTTTTCTTAGTTGGGTGGCGAGGCAAAATAATTATTGGGTAGATCTATTAATAAAACTAAAATTTTTAAAGAAAACTAAATAATATAAAGACTTCTAATATTTTTAAAATTTTTAAACAATATTGGATTAATGATGATAATACCTCCTACAGGTACCTTCTGACATGACGTCCAAGATGTGTCATGGGTAGTTGCAGCAACTCCTCTACAGTGTCTGCGACATTCACTACTAGAAACACACTCTCCGCCGGTAGTCGTTTTAGTCGTGAGGAGAAGGCCAAAACTGCAGGCGGAAAGTCCGGCGGAGAGTGACACGTCGTCGTCGCTCAAGTCGTCGGCGGAAACCAAGCGCCGATGAAATCACCCGTCGCGGACTATTCTGTTTCACCCGGCAGTCGTGAAAAATATTTCGTCGGCGGAAGGCCTTCCGCTGGCGAACTGAACAATCGTCGGCGGAAGGAGGTTCCGCCGACGACTAGTCCGAACCTCTTCCATCGGCGAAAATGACCGCTGGCGGAAGAGCTTCCCTGGCGAAATTAACCACCGCGGAACCTCTTCCCTTGGCGCAAACAACCGCCGGCAGAATGTTTGAAAAAATAAAAAAAGATTACGTTGGAGAGAGAGAGAGAGAAAGAGAGAACGAGGAGACAGAGAGAGAGAAGAGATAGAGCAGAGAGAGCAAAGAGCAAGGAGTGAAGAGAGCAGGGAGCTAGAGCGAGGAGAGAGCAAGGAGAAGAGAAAGAGAGAAGAAAGAAGGGAGAAGAAAGAAGAGAGAGAGAGAGAGAGAGAGGGAGAACACCTGTTCCACTGGGAATCAGGGCATCTTTGATAACGGTGACAATGCCACTCTTGATGAAGTAACCATCTGTTTCCCTTGCTGCTTCCTTGCACACTGTCTTGGTTGATAATCTGCAGCAGTATTCATTCAGTTGGGAATTCGTAAATGTGTTGATACAAGTATCATAACTTGCCCATATAAGTGATCATAAAAGAAAAGGAACAACGAGAAGTAGTGAACATTACCTTCACGTCTTCTCCCATACGAGCATTCTTGTCAATAATTGCTCTTTTAATGTGAGAGTTTCTTCCAATGCCTATGGGAACGCTACCTTTCACAGCCAAAAACTTTTTATCGGCCTCAGTCTGGAGCAGAGAACACATCAAATAAATTTTAGAGCCTTTTATTTGAAATTCAGAAGAATAATGCTTTAGATCCTTACTTTAAAAACTATAATGAACTGGGTCCAGTGAAAGCAATTGCCACTTTTGTTACTCTTGACTCTATCAGTCAACAAATAGAAACCAATTATTTGGTTTCAAGAACTGGGTCCAGTGAGAGAGATGAGAGATGAGAGAGATGAGAGAGATGAGAGAGAGAGAGAGATGAGAGAGAGAGAGAGAGAGATGAGAGAGCAACTTCTGCTTTAACTATTTCGCTGAGAATGTTGTTGGATGCAACTTCTGCTTCCCACTTAAGCCGCAGACCAGGAGTGTTGGGAGATGAAATGCTAATTACCTATGAGTGAGAACAACCAAACTATACTGCTGAGTATTCAACATTTACACAATAAGAAGACCAATCAGAGAAATAACTGAGATAAGGGACCTATGAGTGAGAACTACCAAACTATACTGCTTAGAACAAATAATATAGGATCCCTCTTTTATGTATAGCATTTTTATCAAAACCAGCTGCAAGACCAATTGGATTTGAAAATTTCCTGCCCCATACTTCAAGACCCAACAGTGGTGGGTCAGGTCTATCCTCTTTGGACCTAGCCACGAGCTGCTGCAGATACAGCCAGCCTATGTGCAAATTCTGCATCTAGTAATGCAAACAAAGGATTCAAATAGGTCGGGTGCAGAAAATAACCATCCACTGTGCAACAGAAGATTAACTAAGTTAACAGAAATTGCATAAGAATATAGTCCATTGCTAACTTCCTAATTACTAGCTGACAAAGATAGTAGCGGTGAAAGTGGCGGTGAAACTAATACTAATGGTATTAAGAACAGAGAGATCAATGAGAATGACAGAAGTAGCCACCACAATTTAAAGATTCAAGAAAACGTACGTTCTGGCTCCATCTACAGTACTTACGTATGCTGCTCCTGCAATTAAAGGCCTATTGTACCTCTTGCAAGAAATTATCTTCCCTGTATTTAGAAAACTAACAAGGAACAATGAGAACAGGACAGGTATAATGCGGTAATAGCAAATGATGAGGTCCTAGACTTTGGGAACAAAAGGGTCAAAAAAACTTCTTCTTGGGGGTAGAAAGACTTAATAAAATGCGAATGAATGAAAAAAGGGGAAAACAATAGGAAGTAATGTTATAGTCACTCACGTAAATAACTCAAACCATAATTTACATATATTCACGAGTACTAAGCCTCTGAACATCCAAATTGCCAAACAATAGCTAACTCTACTACCTCTTTGTAAAATTTATTATTTTTACGAAAATCTGAAGTACCAAACAACATCGATATGAAAAGCTAAACGCCAAAAAAAAAGCAAACCAGAAAATGGAATTAAAATGACTTTCGTGCCCAGCCTCTCCAACATCAAATGAGCAAGGCCAAAAGAGAAACGTCTTGGCGCCGGGAGAGAACACCAATGATGCTTCTCACTGATGTCGCCCTAAAAGCTGGAGGGAGGTGGTTAGCGCACTGGAAGACTTCTTACTGGGAAGGAGAGAGGAATAAATAGAGAGAGAGACCTAAAATTTCATTTAAACCTGGTCCAAATCCGCCCAACTACCGGATTTTCTTCTGCCGGCGGTTGGGTCGGAAGCAAAGTGTTCCTTGACGAGTCATACACAACCGTCGTCATGAATGGAACGAGTCATACACAACCGTCGGGCGGATTCCATTCCGCCCACGACGAAAATTGTCCACACGTCGGTGGAGTCTACATTTCTAGTAGTGATTATAGGGTTCTGGATATATATTTTTCTTTGTAATATATGCATATCCCGAGTCAACTTCATCTTTATTACAGCTTCTTGGGTATTTAATCTTCTTTTAAGGCGGAAGTCCAATTATTTCCTGACCATTGCCCATCAGGTGCCAATTCCTCACATCTTGCATTTCTAATTTCATGCCAGCAGGAAAACTCTTGGAGATCTATCATCTAGGATCCAGTGAGTTTCCAACCCATTAAGGTCTCATATATTCAGTATCGTATGGCAGGTTTATCTGAAATTGAGATAGCTCAAAAGGTCTCAAGGGTCTGGCATGCAAGTACAAGTGTCGAATGGTTAAAAAGATTGAGGGAGATGAAAATTTAATGTTTCAGTTTAGAAAAGAAGTGGTGCTTGTTGTTGCATAACCTGTTTGTGTTATTGGATCTCAGTGGCTTTACTGCAGGCCAGAAGTGCTTTAGTGCTATTTGATAATTTAAAGAAAAATGATATCAGTACTTTGACATTTTACAGTGAGGTTTTACATCCTGATGTGGCTGTGCTCTTGGCAACCTAGTTGGCATTCCAGATAAGGTCTAGGGTTTAAGCTTTGCTATAGAATAGGAAGATTGTTCCTATTTTATCTCTTACCTGGATTACTAAAGAGGATGCCACGTCACACTGTAAAAACTCACAGTAAAAAATCACTGTATGCCTATCACTACTCTAATTTAAAATAAATAGAAAGCACCAGTACTTTGATCCAGTGGTAGGCATCAAAATAATGATCAGACCCAGCAGTCCACTTCAACCCCATTAAATTAGAGTTTAAATATGGGTCAAGACCTATAAATTAATTAAATTTATCACATGAAGAAGCTTAAAGTAATGAAACCACTGTTTAAATCAGATAATTTGGTTTTAAAATTAACACAGGTTTGATCCAGAAATATTCATGTAATAGGAAACTGATCAAGATAGATAACGTGGGAGTATTTGTGTAGGTATGGTTAGTGGGAAACGAGGTGAGTGATAAAGAACAAGGGAAAGCGCCCAAAGACACATGTTTCATTCCCTTCTCGCCGTTGCCAGTAAAGAACGTAAGAAAGGACTGTTTCTACCACACAACCCCAGCAATGAGGGTCCCCAACAATCTGGAAAACATGCATGCCTGTGAGGTAACCCGTTGATCAGTAAATTAATATCTAGAATGCAATAGCCATTTGCATGTTATATATCATGATATACAGTTACCACTGGACTGTTATATATGCGACAGAATTGGCTGCCTCGAAGGGTCATGAGTGCGTGGCATATAGCAGGAATCATTCATGCATTGGAGGGATGGGATACCCACGAGTGTAGTGATCATGAGCAAGTGCTGCTGAGTGTTGACAAAGTATGGAATGCAACTCTTCGACATGGATTTCGTCCCCTCTTATAATATTCTTGTTTTAGAGGAGGATTTGCGACGGTGAACTAGTTCATCACTTTTATGGCACGAGTTATACATAGGGAATAAATTATTACTAGCTAAAGCTGCTGAAAATGGAAAATAAGCAGTATTGCAGCGTCTCTTGCTTTTACAATATTAATAGAAAGGACAATACTTGAAGTACTAGTCTTATTTTTGGGATCATTAATTGATTTGTATTGTCCATGGCCCACAAATGCAAAACGAAGATCAGCGAGCTGTTATGATTTACAATATTGTACGTCTTCCAGAATTTATGTAATTAAGACAAAGACCATCTGTTGTGGAATATGCAAATATTAGACGAAAAGAAGTAATTACAAAATTGTTCAATGGTTAAATAGCTAGGTTATTATTCTTCCCATGTTTGTCTTACAGTTTTCTTGTTATGCCTAATCCTCTTAGCTCGTGGCTCTCTCATGTGGTTATTTATATGCTATTAGTACATTGCCAATTGGACGAGGTCCAGTTTTCAGCCCACATTAATGCACGTACGAAAGATACTTTGGACACTAAAAGGTCGTTATGTAGTCTACTACTATAACTTAGTTTTTGGAAAAGAATTTGACAGACGAAGTGTAACTCCAAAGAATTGGTTATAGGGACGGTTCGGTGTCATCCCTGATGATGTTTTTAGGGACAGTCTCCAATAGCGTCACTAAAACTTTTTAGGGCTGTTCATTCAACCACCCCTAATTTGGTTTTAGGGACAGCTGTGACAACCATACCAACTCATTCAAACAAGAGGAGTCAAACCAAATACAATTGCAGCAAAAAATTGAAACATTTAAGCATGCATCCCATCGACCACATGGAAGGATGCTATAAAAATTCTCCTTTCTCATTCACTGTTGTTGTAGTCTCCCATATGGAGTGCTATTCACTTCATTAGCTGCTTCTTATGCCATTGACTTCATTTGATCTCTAGTTTTTTTTGCCATTCATCTCTTTCTATTATATAGAGTCTGAAACATAAAGAAACTGAGATTAAACAAAATTAAATGACAAGCAGCAATGAAGATTGTCTTGCATTGAATCCTTAAGATATTCATGATAATATAAATACAAAGAGAAACTGCAAAATCAAAATTTCCAACTTGATACTACTAAATCCAATAGAATAGGTACCTGCACAACTGAGTAGCAAAATGTATGAAAGGATAGACAAAACTGATAAAAAGAAACACTAAACTCTTCAAAGGAAAATATTGATACATAAAGAGAAGTCAATCAACTACATAGAAAAACATAAATATGAATACAAGAAGCATGAAAGAAAAATAAGAACTTATTTTTTTCTTATCAGAAACATAAAAATTAGCTAAAGAGATTAATATCATGAATAGAAAACAATCCGAGCGCTTGAAAGAAGGCTTGAGATATAGTTGAAAGAGTCTCTTTCTTCCTATTTCAGATTTATTGTAAGTTGCATGTTAAGGAAAAAAAAGAAATAAATAAATAAGCAAATCCACCCATTCTCTCTCTTCTTCTGTTCCTTTGTAAGATTCTATCTCAATTTCCTTTAGGTAGATCATTAAGAATGTTGATTTCGTGTTTGGGGGTTCGCATGCATCTCTCTTATTGATACAACGATCCTATAAAAGAAACACAATAACACGTATCACATTTAAAGAGATCTGGTACAAATTTTTGATAAAAAAATGTCTGAGGAGAGAGAGAGAGAGAAACGTGGAGAGAGTGAGAGAGAGAGAAATGAGGACAGAGAGAAATGAGGAGAGAGAGAAACGAAGAGAGAAAGAGAGAGAGAGAGATAGACGAGGAGAGAAAGAGAGAGAGAGAGAGAGAGAGAGAGAGAGAGAGAGAGAGAGAGAGAGAGAGAGAGAGAGAGAGAGAGAGAGAGAGAGAGAGAGAGAGAGAGAGAGAGAGAGAGAGAGAGATAAACGAGGAGAGAAAGAGAGAGAGAGAGAGAGAGAGAGAGAGAGAAACAAAAGAGGAGGAAGATGAAGATATACCTGAGGGGAAGAAGGTTTCCTAGCGGTGAAGAAGATACCCGGGATCTAGGTCTCGTCTTTCGTGGGAGAAAGAAAAGCGGGAGTAAGCCTTAAAAACAGGAGAAACCCTAAAAAACGGGAGAAACCCTAAAACGAGAGTAAGGCCTAAAAATAAGGCCTAAAAATAAAGCCTAAAAATTAAGGTCTTAGGCAGTAAAGAAAACGGGAGTAAGGCCTCAAAATTAGGGTTTAATTTACGGATGCTTAAGGTAGACCACCCTAGTAATTTGATTATAGATGGTTCCTTAAAAACCTGCCTGTAGTTATATGCATGAGCGATGGTTTGTTATTCGCCCGCCTAGTAATATTCTTTAGGGATGATTAATTAGTTGCCCGCCCCTAGTAATATATATTAGGGATGGTTAATTAGTCGCCCGCCCCAAGTAATATACATTAGGGATGGTTAATTAGTCGTCCGTCCCTAATAATATGTATTAGGGGCAGTTAATTAGTTGCGCGCGCCTAGTAATATACATTAGGGATGGTTAATTAGTCGCCCACCCCAAGTAATAAACATTAGGGATGGTTAATTAGTCGCCTGCCCCTAGTAGTATATATTAGGGATGGTTAATTAGTCGTCCGTCCCTAATAATATGCGTTAGGGGCGGTTGGTTAATCTCCGGCTATTTAGAGACGGGTTTGTCCTAGTCCGTCTCTAAAGAACTTTTTATAAGGACGGTTATTAGTAAAACCCGTCCCTAAAAGGCATTTTTCTACTAGTGACTGATCCATATTTGGTTATGAATCCACCTCCACAAAAGAATCGGCAAAATGAGAAAGTTGGTGAGATCCGTCTCCATTTCTGGCGTTGTCATCCAACTGATGATCCTATGGGTAACCCATGGCGCCAAAACCACATATTTTCAACCAAAACAATGTTATTGAGACAAAAAAAAGAAAAAAGAAAAAAAAATCATTAGATGATCATATTCCTACTGGAACCTACTACTTGAAGGAGAAAACTTAAATTAATGATATGTACCTTGAAACTTCCAAGCATCTGCCATGGCCATGCAGTCAAGAACCCGGGTTTGGTTGCCATATTTGTTATGTGTTTATGATTGCTGTGCAACATTTAAGTGATCCTTCAATTTATAGGGCAAAGTCCGTCAGAAAGTGAAAATTTAAAAATTAAACGAAGTTTATTACAAATTGTGAATATAAATTTTAGAAAATTGGAGTTGTAAAAATATATAGCTAGTACATAAATTAATGGAGTCCTCACTCTTGATGGAGACTAGAAACAAAACCAATAAATGGGTGCATGGTGTCATTATTAGACTGGCCAATGCATGAACCAAATATTGCAATACGGTTCACTAGCAAAGTAAAGGACGTAAGATCAACCTTATCTCTTAAGTGTCAGTACTGGTCCAACAGTAATTAACACATGAGGAGATCAACCACAGGTTTAATAATGCCTTAAGTTTCACATGAATCATGTTGTAAACGTTCTACCACATGAAAACATAAGTGGCTATCTTTCAATGAAATAAGTATATATCAGAAGAATCTGCATGAAAGTTCCATTTGTAGCCATGACTAGTCATGTTATTTTCGGGTATTCGTTCATTAAATCATAGAACCACATGAGCTCTCAAGTTTAGGAGCACAAAAAGAAAATGAGGGTTCTACCAATTGACAGATATGCAAGGTACATTATTGTTAACCGACTGGAGGACTTCAATCCCTTGACACATTACATTAATAGTGAAAACTCAATTTCCAAGGTAACCAATTAATACTTTGAGTTACACCTTCTATCGAATTTTTTTTTCATATACTAGGTCATAGTAGTAGATACAAATCAGCACTATACTAATGGTTAGCATTAATCGTCCGTCTAATCCGTGACATCCATTAGTAAAACTTCTATTTACAGTTGAGCATCGGTATAGAAGCATTAGAATAAAAAGCATAGGTAAATCCTTCACGTCATCTGACGGTAATTGGAACCCTCAATAAAAAAGACAATTTATCATGTGAACCAGAGCATAGCTCAGTGATAAAATTAATATTTTATTGATGCTTTGAAAATTTTTGGTAATTAATAATTAGTTTATTCATATCATTTTTCGACAGTTTCAACCGTTGGTAACTGTATTTATTTCAAAATGGTTTCTATTTTCCACTATTAATTACATGTATATTTAGAAATTTTTAAAAATCCATACACCAAGAAGAAAAATATTTCATACACACTGATAAAAAATAAATTTTATTTATAGGAAATGTCACAAATAAATTAAAAAAATTTAATCGTAGTCCCCCAAAAAAATTCATAGAGGTGGGAATGTGATACAAACATAACAAAAAAAAAAGAGTAATGCTAGCTAACTGCACCTAGGCCGTAGTACCTTACTCAATAGGAAAACTTTAAACAATAATAAAATATTTTTATTTTATAAAATATTAAAAAATAAAGAATAAACCCAAGGTAACTATGTTTCAGATTGGCTGGTTACATCATGTATGTAAGATAAGTACTATGCATAGGTGCAACTAGCATTTTCCAAAAAAAGTAGTATTCAAGATGCCTCCGTTGTTAAGTACCCTAAGTTATATGCTGCACAAATTTCTTGTGCCAACCCCAAAACTGGTATGAAGGGCCCCTCCCCGTTCGTCCTCTGGTTCTGCCAAAGGAGAAAAAAATTAACTAAAATGACGATAAACACAAGATAAATTTATTTCGAAATATTCGTTTAATAAGATTGCCAGCCAAAATGGTGAGTGCATGATCGCTAGTTTCCTCATAGATCGCATCTCCCTCTCTCTTTTCCTCTCCCTCGCCTCCTTTTCTGCCTTTCTTTTCGTCTCCCTGGCCTCCATTGTAGTGTCTCTCATTCCTTCTCCCTCACCTCTGTTGTAGCCTCTCTTTCTCTCATCCTAACTTCAATGGCTACCTTCGTAGCCTTAATTGCTACCTCCCTTTACGTTATTTTTTATGAGGTGTTGAGCATTGAACCATGCATTGACTTGGGTTAATTCCTTGATTTCGTCGCCCTCTTATTAATTTATTAAAAGTCAGGTGATGATGATTGATGATTCTTGAAGCCAATTACGCAAGAATCAATTTCCAAACCTTAATTGCCGCGAGCTCATTGATTTGAACACCGCCTGCTCGGCATCCTTTAATCGTTTCTAACTTGTCAACACTTTGAAAAGGCTCAAACTCTCTTTTCCATTTAGGATCCAATATTTAGACCCACATCTCTGATCTGTATATATATGCTTGCATTAATTGGACGAAGCTGCTCCACAATGATTTTCCAGCCGTACTGATGAGACAACTAGCGTTTTGACAATTTAATATATATCAGAAGAAAGAAGACAAGGCCTGCAGCCTGCAAACATTTCGGTTTCCTTGAGAAGGAAACCACAGGAGTAAAGAAACACGTCTGCCTAAGGCTGCAATAGGAGAATGGGTTGGTAGTTGGAAGTGCTCTTTATGAAATTGAGTATCATATATATGAAAGATACGTGGAAAGTGTAACTGAACAGATGGCAACTTCAATATTGGCAGTTCCCGAGTACCAATTTTTATTATTTTTTTTGTTTTTACTTTTTTTAGGGTCTGATGCAATATTAAAGTAATCTAGGTAGCTAGAAGAAAATACTATGGAGGTTGCAAAGGTCATCTGAGGAACTCCAGTTATTAATTATTTAAGTTTCAGACATCATTTATTTATAACTTTATAAAACAGCTGCATTCTGCTAAAGAAAACTTGAACGTGGCCGGCAGACAATTTTAAGGGGACAAGAAAGCACATTAATCAAATGAGAACTCCAATTGTTTTCCTAAATTAAATGCCGCTTTTCTGGCTGAGCTTCTCATATCCAATATTTCAAATGGCGGTGGGCATTGAAGGTGGTATCCTATGCTTGTGCTATAAATTGTAATATGAAGGCAACCAAGTGTATATGCAGTGATCAGCAGAGATCACAGAGATAACGCGCCAATGGCAACCAAGCCTGGGATCTTGACTGCATGGCCATGGGAGAGGCTTGGAAGTTTAAAGGTACGTATCATTTTCAGTATGTTTCTAGCTAGTCTTTTCCTTCAAGCTTTTCAAATACTTACATTGTGGCTGCAGTACGTGGTTTTGGCGCCATGGGTTGCCCATAGCATCTACAGTTGGGTGACAAAGCCGGAAGGGGAGAGGGATCTCACCAACTTTCTCATTCTGCCAATTCTTCTGTGGAGATGGGTTCATAACCAAATATGGATCACTCTATCTCGGTTCCAAACTGCTCGGAGCAAACACAAGATAGTTAACAAAGGCATTGAGTTTGAGCAAGTTGACAGAGAAGAAAACTGGTTGTCCATCTCACCACTATGACTTCCTTTTTATGTTGTTAATTAATTGTTTCTGTATCTCTTCTCTCGCACTAAGACGTTTGGAAAAATGCACGGCAGGGACGACCAGATACTATTGAATGGCGTTGTTTACTACCTGTTCAATCACCACTTTTCAGGAGCATGTCACTTACCCATGTGGAGAACAGATGGGTTGATTTTGACTATTTTGCTTCATATGGGTCCTGTTGAGTTTCTCTATTACTGGTTGCACAGAGCTCTCCATCACCACTACCTGTACTCAAGATACCATTCCCATCACCACTCCTCCATTGTTACCGAACCTATAACCTGTAAGCATGCATGCATCTTTTACATTCTCTTTTTCTCATCTAAAATTGTCACTTGCATGTATTTATATCATTGATTAAATCAAATCCTCGTCACTGATATTGTAATTTATTTTCACTATATTGTTTAATTTATGACAGCTGTGATTCATCCATTCGCGGAAATCTTATCTTACTATATACTGTTCTCAATTCCCCAACTGGTAATTTGGCTCACTGGTACAGCCTCGATACTGGTAATAGCAACTTACCTGACATACATTGATTTCATGAACAATATGGGCCACTGTAATTTTGAGCTTGTTCCAAACTGGCTCTTCAAAATCTTTCCCCTCTCAAGTACTTTATGTACACCCTTCGTGAGTATTTCTCTTCACCTGGACTCTTGCTGAATGTTATTATAGAAACTGAGGCATGCATAAATGACATTTTCCTGAAGCATATGTTTTTATGTACAGGTTTCATTCTCTCCACCACACCCAGTTTCGGACCAACTACTCCCTCTTCATGCCCTTGTACGATTACTTGTATGGTACAGTGGACAAATCATCTGATGCCCTCTATGAAAAGTCTCTCAAAGGAGTAAAAGAGATCCCACAAGTGGTCTATCTCACCCATCTAACGTCTCTGGACTCCATCTATCATATGAGGCTGGGATTGGCTTCCTTGGCATCAAAATCGTACTCTCCAAAGTGGTATTTATTGATGATCCAACCACTCACATGTCTGTCTGTGATATTTAGCAGCATCTTTGGCTCCACTTTCACTGTGGAGTCCATCAAGTTAGATAAACTCAAGATGGAGACATGGGCTATTCCGAGGTTTAGCTTTCATGTAAGTAATTAAGAAACATGAATTCAATATTTTCCCACTTTGAATTAGTTGTCTCTCCATTATTTTTTAAAGTAATTTGT
Organism: Aristolochia contorta; assembly: GCA_022405105.1. Lineage (NCBI taxonomy): Eukaryota > Viridiplantae > Streptophyta > Magnoliopsida > Piperales > Aristolochiaceae > Aristolochia > Aristolochia contorta. The sequence continues at coordinate 143,838 of JAHZSQ010000065.1, read as the reverse complement.
TTGCTTTTTGAAGTTGGTAGTAAGAATGACTTGTTGCATGCATATGTTTTTGTAGTATTCTTTATCGTGGCACCGAGATTCAATCAATAATATGATAGAAAAAGCCATACTGGAAGCAGAACTTCATGGAATAAAGGTGATGAGTCTGGGTCTTCTTAATCAGGCATGAATCGATCAATCCCCACTATGATTAATCTACTTATATAGAAAAGGTCGTTAGAAAGAGTAAAATGGCAATTACATTGGTTTCTCTTTTACATGCAGTCGGAAGAACTAAACGAAAAGGCAATCTCTATCTCCGAAAGCACCCAAAACTCAACGTCAATTTGGTTGATGGGACAACTCTAGCAGCTGCAGTCGTTTTAAATTGCATTCCACAGGGTATAGATGAAGTTATTTTGAGGGACAGACTTCCGGTGCAAGTTACGCTATAGCCCTCGTGCTATGCCAAAAGGGTATCAAGGTAAGTTGGTGGAACTCACCCAAACAGCTAGTCCTAGAACAAGCTACAGTCAAAATTACATGTTAAATTTTACGAAGTGTTGTTACAGGTTGCAACAACGTGCAAATATGAGCACCGGCAGCTAAAAGACAAGTACCTGCCAAATTCTGGAGTAATCTGGTCCTCTCTGACAAGTATGATGCCAAGGTAATTTTATCTAGTTAGTACTTTGATCCAGTGCTAGCCATCAAAATAATTAATGATCAGACCTAACACTCCACTTCAACCCCATTAAATTACAGTTTATATATGGGCCAAGACCTATAAATTAATTAAATCGAGCACATGAGGAAGCTTAAAGTAATAAAACCACAGTTTAAATCAGATAATTAATCAGGGTAAATTAAAACGTCATCTCCTCAAATTTGATGTCCAATTTGGTTTTAAAATTAACACAGGTTTGATCCAGAAATATTCATGTAATAGGAAACTGATCAAGATAGATAACGTGGGAGTATTTGTGCAGGTATGGTTAGTGGGAAACGAGGTGAGTGATAAAGAACAAGGGAAAGCGCCCAAAGACACATGTTTCATTCCCTTCTCGCCGTTGCCAGTAAATCACGTGAGAAAGGACTGTTTCTACCACACAACCCCAGCAATGAGGGTCCCCAACAATCTGGAAAACATGCATGCCTGTGAGGTAACCCGTTGATCAGTAAATTAATATCTAGAATGCAATAGCCATTTGCATGTTTTATATCATGATATACAGTTACCACTGGACTGTTATATATGCAACAGAATTGGCTGCCTCGAAGGGTCATGAGTGCGTGGCGTATAGCAGGAATCATTCATGCATTGGAGGGATGGGATACCCAAGAGTGTGGTGATCATGAGCAAGTGCTGCTGAATGTTGACAAAGTATGGAATGCAGCTCTTCGACATGGATTTCGTCCCCTCTTATAATATTCTTGTTTTAGAGGAGGATTTCCGATGCTGAACTAGTTCATCACTATTATGGCACGAGTTATATATACATAGGGAATAAATTATTACTAGCTAAAGCTGCTCAAAATGGAAAATAAGCAGTATTGCAGCGTCTCTTGCTTTTACAATACTAATAGAAAGGACAATACTTGAAGCAGTAGTCTTATTTTTGGGATCCTTAATTGATTTGTGTTGTCCAAGGCCCACAACTGCAAACGAAGATCAGCGAACTGTTATGATTTACAATATTGTACGTCTTCCAGAATTTATGTTAGACAAATTAAGACGATCTGTTGTGGAATATGCAAATACTAGACGAAAAGAAGTTTACAAAATTGTTCAATGGTTAAATAGCTAGGTTATTATTCTTCCCCTGTTAGTTGCATTTGTATGTAATTTGTTCGTCGATCAAGTGCCTTAATTATCTAAAATGTTGTTGTGTCCATTTAATGTCCCATCAATCGAAATAATAATGGGACTTTCTTTTTAATGATCAACGCTCAAGCACTATTTTTAATCATTTTTTTGCTCAAATGACAAGTAGTCGATATTTTTTTGCCTTGATTCCAGCTTATGAATTATTAACCTCTTTTGAACAAAATTCCCTGAAAAATGATGTTTTATTTCTGTATGCTTAGTTTTCTGTAATGCAAAAATTTCCTGAACAGTTTTGGAGTAATATTCGAAGAAATATTATCATAAAAATATGCCATAAGATAAAAATCTTAGTTGTAATTTTGAGGGTGTGGATCAGGGAAGTAGAAGAAGTTACCACACTAGGGATCAAATTCAATAAATATACACACACACACACACACACACACACACACACACACACACACACATATATATATATAGAGAGAGAGAGAGATAGAGAGAGAGAGAGAGAGAGAGTTCAATATAACTGCTGAAATTCATTCAAGTGTAATTATTTTATTTATTTTCGCATTAATAATTATTTTTTATGGATTCCACAATTCAGAATATATTCTAGGACAACATATGTCTTACTGTACTTCTAGTCTGAACTTATTATACAGTATCACCCATCTCAACACGGTTTGGGGAAGGCACTAAGTGAGAGGAAGAAATCCGTGTCGAAGTGCAGCATTCCATACTTTGTCAGCTTCAAGTATTTCATTTCCGCACTCATTGGTATCCCATCCATCCAGTGCATGAATGATGCCTGCAACTCGCCATGCACTGATAACTCTTCGAGGCAGCTCATTCTGTCACATGGCAAATTTGTTATATATGGTACTATGTGAATGGAGAGTGTAGGAGTGGCAGAAGCTAGGTAGAAAGTGGGATTCAAGTAGTACCTCACAAGTATGCATGTTTTTAAGATTCTTAGGAGCTCGCATGGCTGGTATGGTAAGGTAGAAACAGTCCTTCCTCAAATACCTTACTGGGATTTGAGAATAGGGAATGAAACATGCACATCTGGGTGCTTTCTCTTGTTCTTTATCCGTTATCCTGATTTCCCACCAACCATACCTTGGCAATATCATAGTTATCTGTAAGAACTATATTACTCCAGAGTTTGGTTGGCAATTGTCTTTTTAGCTCTTGGTGTTCAAATTTACAAACTGTTGCGACCTGCATCATACAACTCAGAGGTTAATTAAATACACTATGAGAAGGATACATCATGTGATCAGCGGGTTAATTAATTTGATACAGTGAGTAATTCAACCGACTTAATTTATAATTACCTTTATTCCCTTTTTGCCTAATCCATGGGCTATGGCATAACTTGCTTTTGAAACTTGTCCTCTCATTATAACTATTTCAGTTCCTCGTGGTATGCATTTTAAAACAACTGCGGAAACCAATGCCGTCCCGTCTACTAATCTCACTTTGAGTTTTGGGTGCTTTTGGAGATAGAGCTTTCCATTTCCGTTTAGTTCCTCTGACTGCAGAAATAAATTAAATAAACAAAATCGCTCAATTTTCTTTCTTTTTGAGTTCAACTTTCGTAAGTATTTTTCTTGTTAAGGAAACCCTAGAAAAGATCACCTCTACATTTCAAAAGTATTATTAGGAGTTACTGAATAATTCTTACCTGATTATAAAGACCCAAGCTCATCACTTTGACTCCTTCACGGTCTGCCTCCAGAATGGCTTTCTCTATCATGTCGTTGATTGAATTTCTGTGCTTTGATAAATGATACTGCAAAACTTGCATGCTCAAATAAGTTCAAAAGAGACGGCTTGATCGGTCGTTCAATATTCAAAATGGTTGGTCAGGATTTTTATTGATTACTTACATGGGAGCTGAATCTGGGTATTACCCATGCCTCAATTTTGAGGTTATCTAGGTTGATGGACTCCGTGGTGAAGGTGGAACCAAATACCCAGGTCAGTATCACAAACACAAATGTCAATGGTTTGATAATCAATAGATACCACTTTGAACAGTAGGGTTTTGATGCCAAGGAAGCCAGCCCCAATCTCATATGGTAGATGGAGTCCATGGAAGTTGGATGGGTTAGATAAACCACTTGTGGGATCTGTAATTTGTTTCCCTTGAGAGAGTTTTCGTAGAGGGTATCGGATGCTTTGTCCACTGTACCATACAAATAATCATAAAATGGCATGAAGAGGAGTAGTTGGTTCGAACTGGGTGTGGTGGAGAGAATGGTACCTGTTGATCAGGAAAATATTTCATTTGGTTTAGTAAATATATATAGTCGGGCCAAAATTCTTTGGGTTGCGTGGTGATCTATAAACATGTATGAAGAGATCAGGCAGTTCAATCATAGTGTGAAGAGACTTACGATGGTGTGTATATCAAGTATTTGAGAGGGGGGAAGAGTTTGAAGACCCAGTTAGGAACAAGCTCAAAGTTGCAGTGCCCCATATTATTCATGAAATCGGTATACGTGATGTAAAGTATGATTCCCATACGAGAGCTGGTGCCAGCGAACAACATTACCAGTTGTGGAACCGAGAAGAGTAGATAATATGCATGATAGGATCTCTGCAAATGGATGAATGACAGCCGCCCAAGTTTAAAAAAAAAATGTAAAGGAATGTTAGTGAAATGAACAGAAACAGTGAAGCACCTAAATCCAAACATGACCCAAAAGATGAAATTAGTCTCAATAGGGAGAGTGAAAAGGAATGACACCAAATTAATACCCAGTAGGTGAATTTAGTCTCAACAGTGAGATCTAATGTTAGAGAAGGTGAAGAAGAACTTACTCTGTCTCTTATTCTAATTTGGGCTGCGTGCTGAAGCCAGATTCGGTTTCTAGTACGCACTTCACAAAAAATGCAGGCATTTAGAATATAAAATACTCTGGTTTTAAGAGAAAAACAGTGGTTTAATAAGAACCATGTGCCTTCCATGAAAAAAGTATATATTCAAGCAAAAACCGATGACTTTTCATAAAAACATTACTAGCACTACCAAAAAAAAAAAAATTAAAGAAACAATATTATACACAATAATATTTTCACTGGAAAAAATTGTTAAGCTTAATGCATGGTGTAGATTTCAATGGAGTAAAAAACCACTGTTTTTTATCCCGGCCCAAAAGTATTACTTCTGAAAGAATAGAAAATGATCAGCACACTTATGATGAAAATAACAATTTTCACTCCATCTCCACAAAGAAGGCATTAGCAGTTTCTTTGAAAACACAGCTTTAAATTTCTACGAAAAAACAGCTTCATCTTTTTTTTTTCCCTCTACGTACGGACCCTACTCCTTGCATGTTGCTTGTTTTCTACATTTTAGCCACACTCTAAACTTTTCTGCAAGAAGATTTTAATTGGGTTGGCATTTTTATATGAGGCATGATCATTATCAGTGATAAGATGCAGGAAACGACCTGTCTCCATCCTCCATGACCGAAGGGAGTGAAATAGACAGACAATTTAAGGAGCACTTTCAGAAATTACGAGGACATAATATGCTGAAAACTGTAATCTGTAACATTATGAGGAATTAAAATGAAAGCGAAGATCAAAGAGGATAAATATTTTACAGGTGATCGGTTCCGTAACAACTGAGGAATGGTGGTGGGAATGGTATCGCGAGTAGAGGTAGTGGTGATGGAGAGCTCTGTGGAACCAGTAGTAGAGAAACTCCACCGGAACCATGTGAAGCAACCCAGCTAAGATCATCCCGTCCGTTCTCCACATGGGCATGCGAGTCGTGCCTGGAACGATTCGATTCACAGCTTAGAAGAGAAGGCCGCTCAGTATGATGTGGTCGTCCCTGCAGCCATATATATTATATACGTCTTTGTTCACATATATATGTCTGAGAGACTACAGATTAAACAAATGACAGAGAGCTAGGCAGATCAGTGCTGGGGGAGGAGGCGCACACCAGTTTTCTTCTCTATCGACTCGATCAAATTCGATAGCCCTGTTTACTATTTTGTGCTTGCCTCGAGCTGTTTGGTGCCGAGAGAAGCTTATCCATATCTGATTATGCATCCACCTCCAAAGAAGCGGGAAGATGAGGAAGTTGGTGAGATCTCTCTGATCATCTGGTTTTGTCACCCAGAGATACATACTTTGAACCATCCATGGCGCCAAAACCACGTACTTAATTTGATCACCATAAACATGAAATCAGACAAGTTAGAAGAGAAGTCGACATATGATCACCAGCATGCATCTGAGATACAAATAAATTCATATATACCTTAAAGCTACCAAGGCTCTGCCAAGGCCATGCAGTGAGAATCCCAGGCTTAGTGGCCATGAGTATCGTTTCCAAATATCTCTGGGATCTTTGATTCGATCTAATGATTTCTCCATTGAAGTACTTATAAAACAAGTTATTAAAGACTGAGGTCCTACTTCCATTGAACAACATAGGTTGGGTGTATTGGGACCAGTCACATGGCAGACAGTGGATTAATTTACAAAAAGAACAAAACCTAATATATCATACTTCATTGCCTTCCCGATATATGGATACCGATCAGGCCTGGGTACATCCATAGTGTGAACATACTGGCTTTTCATAAAGATGAATTCTTTTAAGAATCCGATCCATTACTTTTTGTGGCTAGAAATCATAACTTTTTTTAATGCAAAGCTGTTAACCGTAAATAGTGTTAATTTTCCACATTTAGAAACTAGTGCTATATGACAAAAAAGCTGTTTTAAATAATGAAATTCAGAATTAATTTTATGATTACAAATTATCCATCACTGTTTTTTATTCATCAATTTGTTATACTTTTTTTTTTAACCAAAGTAGTAGGTTCTGAGAAGTGCAAATATATCACTGTTTTATATGTAATTAAAAAAAGAGAAGTTATTTGCTCAGAATTTTCACACTAGATTCTTGGGAATAGTAGTAATGGTGAATTAATTTAAATGCTCATAGATAAATCTCAAGTGTCCCTACATTGGCATGCATTCACACTCTCAACTTCCAACCTATCATTTATTTAGTTGAATAATTTCTCTATTCTGTTCATCAATGACCAAAGTACTGATGCCCTCTTAAATCTGTTCAGTAGATTAATGATCCCACTGTTTAAATTTAACTGCTCTTTCCACTCCTTAATGTACTCAAATTCAACACATAACGACATTAATACTAATGTGCAACAAATAATAGTTAAACATTGCTTTCCACACTACGTTTTGATGGCCAGTCTGGTTTTTAAAACATTACTTCCCATATACTCAGACGCTGATCTGATCAAACGCAATCTAACCAGGTTAAACTAAAACCATGCCATACATTCCATTCGGTTGCTGGGTTTGTTTTTTTTTTATCTTTTGTACTAGTTTAAGATATTCTTTCCATGTTTAAAGGTACCAATAGAACCCTATGTTTAACAACTTTTAAAAGTTTGAACAACTGCATCCATCTTGAGCAAATATATATTAATCAAGTTATCTCAATAGAAAGATGCAGTTGGTAAGAATTGGACGAATTTTGATGGCATTGAGTTTGGCGTATAAATATTGACAAAGAATTCGGATATTATAATCACGTGTGCATGGTTGTCTTCTGAATTTCCCTTGTTTGTTTGTGGGCTTCACGAAGTGAGACCAAAAAATTTGTTGCTCCGTTGAAATTATGTGTTCCCGTCTCAGGCCCCTTATGTGCAAGCCTGGACGTGGATGAGACAGTTAAGTGGAAAAAACTCTCACATAGTAAATGTTTGATCAATAATATGGAGCTATAAGTTTGGGCAATATGCCTCCTAAATTGGCTAGTAATTTGGGATGAAACTGGGCTCAATCTAACAAATTCATTCTGGTTAAAAATATCTAATGAAATTGATATTTGGGTTTTAAAAAGTGCGCATGCGTGCAGGTGTGTGTGTGTGTGTGTGTCTATAGGGTGTGTTTGTTTGTATAGATATGAACCAATTTAATATAAAAGTTTAACCAGCTGCAAAACGTGTGAATTTAGAAGTTGAATGTGTACTTTGGCGTTGATGAGCAAACAAGGAACAATTAGATTGAGTAATTGGATGTAAAAATTTTCTTTTCTTAGTTAGGGGCAAGGCAATATATATATATATATATATATATATATATATATATATATATATATAGGAACTAGATCTTCTGAAAAATAAAATTTTTGAAGAACACTTTGTAATATAAAAGTTTCTAATATTTTTATGAGCATTAAACAATTGAATAATGATGACGGTACCTCCTACAGGTACCTTCTGGCATGACTTCCAAGTTGTGTCAAGGGGTGTTGCAGCAACTCTATGGTTTCTCCGACATTATCAATAAAATGGGTATCTTGTAAATTAATTAGGGGTAGTAACAATAAGTTAAACTTCATCTTTGCTAGGATCCAAAAAAAAAAAAACCTTCATCTTTGATATAGTCTAAAAGGAAAATGCTAGTTGCACCTATGCACTGTACCTATCTGACGTTCATGACGTAACAAGCCAATCCGAAACACAGTTGCCTAAGGTTTGTTCATTAGAATGTAGGATTAATAAAATAAAATATATTTTATTAATTTTGTAAGTTTTCCTATTGTTTGGTTATGTCATGTACGTCGGATAAGTACTGTGGCCTAAGTGTTGCTAGCATTACTCATTCTTATAATTGTAACATATATATTTTAGATTTTTCAAAAAACAAGACACGAAGATTAATAAGTTAAAATTTCTGCATTTCTTTTATCTGAAAATAGAAAGTGACGTTATGTGTTTTTCCGCAATTTAATGGGGGCCATGGTCAAGTACAGTGATTAGTTGGAAGTTGAAATGCGAATACATGCAGGACACCTAAAGCTGTAGATATATACTCGAGACTTTGTGGACCATGTAATTTGATTCATTAATGCAATTAATTGATAATGTTGGAATTAAACTTACCGAAGAGCCCTACAGTACGTACGACACTGTAAAATAAAGAAAAATGATATCGATACTTCCTGATTTTAGTTCAAGGTTTTACATCGTGACGTGACTGCATAGTTGGCGGCCTAGGTAAGAGAAAATCTAGGGTTTAGGGTTTACCCATAGAATAGGTAGATAATATTTTATTTAGAAAAATAAAATCTTGCATATTTATCTCTGAGTTTATCTCTTTACTTGGACAATAACGTGGACGCCACGTCAAGATGTAAAGTCTTAGAAGTAAAAAGCCACAGTACTTATATCACCAAGCTCAAATAAATTAAAACGAACTCTCGAAATGCCATAAGGTACATGTGATAAAAATAATGCTTTTCTAGTTTCTTGTAAACAATGGGTCCCTTACACTCTACCCTGCCCCAATCGTTAATGACTTGTTTTATAAATTCAATGAAAAGTTTTGGATACATTCAACCGGCAGAGATCATATATGTAGAGATTGCAAAATAACCACGGAACAAAGCCTAGGCTTCTCACTGCATGGCCATGGCAGATGCTTGGAAGTTTCAAGGTATTGTTGACTTCAATACCATAAATTTCCCTTTAAGCATCACCAGTAGGGATCAAAGGCTGATGATTGTGACTTCCTTCTGATTATACTTTTATTGTTGAAGTACGTGGTTTTCGCTCCATGGGTTACTGATAGCATCTACTCTTTCTTGAATTGAGATGCGTTCATAGCCAAATATGGATCGGTCTCTCTCGCTTCCAAACTGCTCAAAGCAAACACAAAATAGTTAACAAAGGCATTGGGTTTGAACAAGCTGTAGACATGCAGAGAAGAAAACTGGTCTACCTTTGTCAAAAGAGTTTAGAATATTGACTCCAGAGTTCCATACTAATCAATCACCACTTTTCAGGAGCATCTCACTTACCCATGTGGAGAACAGATGGGTTGATTTTGACTATTTTGCTTCATATGGATCCAGTTGAGTTTCTCTATTACTGGTTGCACAGAGCTCTCCATCACCACTACCTGTACTCAAGATACCATTCCCATCACCACTCCTCCATTGTTACCGAACCTATAACCTGTAAGCATGCATGCATCTTTTACATTCTCTTTTTCTCATCTAAAATTATCACTTGCATGTATTTATATTATTAATTAAATCAAATCCTCGTCACTGATATTGTAATTTATTTTCACTATATTGTTTAATTTATGACTGCTTTGATTCATCCATTCATGAAATCTTATCTTCTCCCACCAACATCTAAACTTGCCACACAGAACTCCAATGTTGCTTATCAGCCAAAATAAGAGATCTTAGCGCAAACTGAACAGCAAGAGTCAAAAGATGGTATTACTGACCTCCAAAATAATACGATCGTCAATGTTGCGGCGGGTGGGACTCTCCATGGCCAGAAGACCCTGCAGAAGTTTAACACGTAGAAAATTAGAGATATATATTTATGCTCATCAATTTAAAATAATGTAGAATACTGAAGACAATTCTTACCTTGCTGTGACTGTGCAAGAAGTAACATTTCTAACCTCTCCATTCGTATGCGCTCATGGCTTGTACCTGCTGGGACAATGCCTCCTTATCCCGCCTCCCTCTCTCCAACTGTTCAGCCAATGCCACATAACTACGAGAGCTGGAAGAGGCACCTCACGCAGTCAGAAGTGCCTGTACCAACCCCTCTCGTAGCCACCTTTGTGGCCCCGAACACTGTATCTATTACCGTGTCACCTCTCTCTCAGGATCCTTGGAGTGAGCAACGTTACTTTCAAAGGCTGCACGGCGCACCGCTTCTCGCACAAAGAAATTAATGAATTAAATAGGTCTGGAAGTTGTATTCAACACGTATCATAAAGCAAAAATATATAACTTACACGGTGTTCAGCAGTTATTTCATCTCAAGATACGTCCCATCCTTCCTCCGATGAGCTTTGAGGTATGCCATCAGGAAAGTGTAGCCCTTAGGGTCAGGCGCACGCTGTAATAAATTTAAGCAATAAGCAAAAAGAGAGAAAAGGAAAATAAAAAGAGTTCCCGTAAGGTAATCATATAAATACCTGTTCCTCTAAGAATCGGGAAGAGACTTTGACCCAAGGGTATGTGTTGTCTTGAGCTTCATCGATTCACGACTGTTCGCTCATGGATACCCCGACTCGACATTGTCCCAATACTTCACGAGGAGAACCCAGTCCTCTTGCCTCATACCAGGTATGGGACAAGTCTTCGCTGCTCGTCGGTCTTCCCATCATAGTGCTCTTTCTTATATGCCGCTCGGTTATCTCTAATGATTTTCTGGAGCATGGGCTTGATAGCCTCCATGGCCTCTTGCTTTGTGACTGGAGCTCCCTCACCATCCACAAAGTTATACTTTGCCTACAAAAAAAACAGAGTCAGTTTAACCATCACACGTTTGAAAATAAATAATTAACTAGCACTTCTTACTTTGATAATGTTAAACCAGGTATGCAGCTCATGGGGGGGATAGTCACGCCATTGGAGATGCAACGGAAAGTACTGATCGCCCGCATTACCGTCCCCATGAGATATGACAATGAAGACTGTCGGCCTGCAACCATCTGGCCATCTCTGAAAATGACCGTCCAAGGATTATCAGGCAGAAACGAAGATGCTTTAACTTTCCGTTTCCCACGTGGATTTGATGGTTCAACAACATCTTCTGTTTCTGCCCAGTCGGGTCGTTGCGTCTCCATGTCTTCCATAGGGATCGGGCCTGCCAATTTGCAAGTTAGAACTATATGGGTCTTGATGGTCTCACAGTCATGGTTCTGTCCATTTTCACACTTCCGACATGGACAACGCACAAGACTATTGCCTTGCACTCCCAACCTTTCTCTTGCATAATCTATAAAAAAATTGACACCAGCAACAAATCTAGGATGACACAGGGCCGGCTTTGTCTTGTACGCATACATCCATCTCTTGTCATTCAAATAGTCCGTATCCATGGTAATTCTGGAAGATAATCTACATAAAAGAAAAAGATTGGGTGTTTAACACTCAATTGGGTAACTCACCATGCTAAAAATCTTCAAGGCCATGACTTCCCACAACCCTTATTCGAACGAAAAAATCAAATACGGTGGTGATGGTAGTGCACGAAATGGATGACAACCGTAGCCTTGAAAGATTGGACCTCTTGGCCTTGAGATACCAAAAATCAGACATGGTGAACAACACCTAAACCTGTGGCCTTATCATGGATTCTCCATTGGAGAGATAGAGGAAGGGAGAGAATTAAATAGTGGAACGGAATTTCAGAGACAATTGAGACAAGAGAGAGAACAGAGTGGTTGAGAGAGAGAGAGAGAGAGAGAGAGAGAGAGAGAGAGAGAGAGAGAGAGAGAGAGAGAGAGAGAGAGAGAGAGAAAAATAAGAGGAGATTGGAAGAGTTTAAAACAGAATTCTAAATCAGAGAGAGAGAGTAAGAGAAAGAGAGAGAGAGAGGTTAAAGAGTTCAAATCAGAAGTTCAATTCAGAGGGAGAGAGAAAGAGAAAAAGAGAGAGAGGTTAAAGAGTTTAAATCAGAAGTTCAATTCAGAGGGAGAGAGAAAGAGAGAGAGATAAAGAAAGAATAAGATAGAGATGTAAGATTTAAAAACGGAATTTTAATTCAGAGAGAGAGAGAGAGAGAGAGAGTGAAAAAAAGAAAGAAGTTTACCATTTTGAAACAGAATTGTAACTTGGAGAGAGAGAGACCAAGAGAGGGGGAGAGAGAAAAAAGAGAGAGACTTTAAGAGTGTAAAACAGAATTTACATTCAGAGGGCAAGAGAGGGAGAAAATAAGAGAGAGATGTAAGAGTTTAAAACAGAATCTTAAATCAGAGAGAGTGAGAGAGAGAGAGAGAGAAAATAAGAGGGAGATTGGAAGAGTTTAAAACAGAATTCTAAATCAGAGAGAGAGAGTAAGAGAAAAAGAGAGAGAGAGGTTAAGAGAGTTCAAATCAGAAGTTCAATTCAGAGGGAGAGAGAAAGAGAAAAAGAGAGAGAGGTTAAAGAGTTTAAATCAGAAGTTCAATTCAGAGGGAGAGAGAAAGAGAGAGAGATAAAGAGAGAATAAGATAGAGATGTAAGATTTAAAAACGGAATTTTAATTCAGAGAGAGAGAGAGAGAGAGAGAGAGAAAAAAAGAAAGAAGTTTACCATTTTGAAACAGAATTGTAACTTGGAGAGAGAGAGAGACCAAGAGAGGGGGAGAGAGAAAAAAGAGAGAGACTTTAAGAGTGTAAAACAGAATTTACATTCAGAGGGGAAGAGAGGGAGAAAATAAGAGAGAGATGTAATAGTTTAAAACAGAATCTTAAATCAGAGAGAGAGAGAGAGAGAGAGAGAGAGAGAGAAAATAAGAGGGAGATTGGAAGAGTTTAAAACAGAATTCTAAATCAGAGAGAGAGAGTAAGAGAAAGAGAGAGAGAGGTTAAAGAGTTCAAATCAGAAGTTCATTCAGAGGGAGAGAGAAAGAGAAAAAGAGAGAGAGGTTAAGAGAGAATAGGATAGAGATGTAAGAATTAAAAACAGAATTTTAATTCAGAGAGAGAGAGAGAGAGAGAGAGAAAAGAAGAGAGAATTAGAAGTTTAAAACAGATTTTGAGGGTAAACAGTAAGAGAGTGAGAGATAGAGAGGGAATTCAAGGAGCAACCAAACAAAGACAAACACACATCCACCATTGATTTTCACAAAAACACATCCCGTCATCATTCAACCCATGATTGGAACACCATGCAAAAATCATTCTCCAAAAACAATATATCTTTAATACAATCCACAATACAAACCTTAACAGAGAATTAATTCTAATACATGCTTCTCAGTAATTAAAACAACACTAACGACAATTTAAAACTTACTCACACTGTTATGCAGCGGCTTTTGGGACCGTGTTCTGTCTCTGATTTTCGCCCCACGATTGCCTCACGCTGGTTGTCAACAGAGGGCTAGAGGACGGCGAAAATTTATGCAACCAAAATAAGAGAAACTAGTGAGAATAATGACGAAGAAGGAAAAGGGGAAGCAATTGAAAGTTTATGGAACCAAAATAAACTTACCTATGGCGAAGAAAACAAACTCTTGCCGGCGGAGAGGAACTAACAGCTTGGTTCGACGCACAGTGGCTGGCGGGAACGCCGAAAGCACGCGTGCCACCACCGCAAAACGGAGTTTTGCCTTCGAAGAACGCGTTTGAAGAAAGACGCACAGTAGGACCTTCGGCCGGAGGACTACGCGAGAAGCCGAGACGAAGAAGAAAGACGAGAAATTTCCGCGAATGCCGGGGCACGCCGGGGAACGCCGGGAACGCCGGGAAGGCCGGGGAAGGCTTCAGCTACCGATTCCGTCGACGCCAGCTTTCGACGGCTTCCATCGAAGAAAGGGTTTAAATTTCAGTAACCCTGTCTTCCCGTTACGCTGCGTAACGCTGCGCGGGAAGCAGGACGGAATATTTCAACCCGTCGGCGAGAGACAAAAGTCCCAAGAGAAATACCGCCGACGCATGCCAATGTCCGTCGGCGGAAGAGAATGAAGATTCCCCGACGGGTCGACTAAAATTGATGCGTCGGCGCTTCTCTATAGAGTCCGCCGACGCGTGTCAGCATGCGCCGCCGCAGGAAAACCATCAGTTCCCCGACGGGTGACAACTATACTGCATCGGCGTTTGAGTTCAGAATCGCCCGACGCCACAGCAACAGGCGCCGGCGGATCCGATCATTGGTTCCGCCGACGGGTTGGAGCTGCGGTGGGTCGGTGCTTTTGCACTTTGTCCGCCGACGCGTCTGATGCGGCGTCCGGCGGAAGTGTTTAGTTATCCCGCCGACGGGTGTAATGGTTTATGTGTTGTTCTGCCGATCTGTCTAAAAACCGTCGGCGGAAGGTCTCTCCGCCGACGTGTTGAGTTACACCCGTCGGCGGAGGGCACATTTTTACTAGTGTGGAGATAGAGCTTTCCATTTCCCTTTAGTTCCTCTGACTGCAGAAATAAATTAAATAAACAAAATCGCTCAATTTTCTTTCTTTTTGAGTTCAACTTTCGTAAGTATTTTTCTTGTTAAGTATACCCTAGAAAAGATCACTTCTACATTTCAAAAGTATTATTAGGAGTTACTGAATGATTCTTACCTGATTATAAAGACCCAAGCTCATCACTTTGACTCCTTCACGGTCTGCCTCCAGTATGGCTTTCTCTATCATGTCGTTGATTGAATTTCTGTGCCTTAATAAATGATACTGCAAAACTTGCATGCACAAAGTTTAAAAGAGACGGCTTGATCGGTCGTTCAATATTCAAAATAGTTGGTCAGGATTTTTATTGATTTACATGGGAGCTGAATCTGGGTATTACCCATGCCTCAATTTTGAGGTTATCTAGCTTGATGGTCTCAGATGTGAAGGTGGAACCGAAGACCCAGGTAAGTATCACAAACACAAATGTCAATGGTTTGATAATCAATAGATACCACTTTGAACATGCAGTAGGGTTTTGATGCCAAGGAAGCCAGCCCCAACCTCATATGGTAGATGGAGTCCATGGAAGTTGGAAGGGTTAGATACACCACTTGTGGGATCTCTAATTTTATTCCCTTGAGAGAGTTTTCATAGAGGGTATCGGATGCTTTGTCCACTGTACCATACAAATAATCATAAAATGGCATGAAGAGGGAATAGTTGGTTCGAAACTGGGTGTGGTGGAGAGAATGAAACCTGTTGATCAGGAAAATATTTCATTTGGTTTATTAAATATATATATAGTCGGGCCAAAATTCTTTGGGTTGCGTGGTGATCTATAAACATGCATGAAGAGATCAGGCAGATCAATCATAGTGTGAATTAAGAGACTTACAATGGGGTGTACATCAAGTATTTGAGAGGGGGGAAGATTTTGAAGACCCAGTTAGGAATAAGTTCGAAATTGCAGTGCCCCAAATTGTTCATGAAATCGATATATGTGACGTAAAATATCATTGCCCTATCAGACAGAGTTCCAGTATAGAACATCCTCAAATGCGGGATAAGGAAGATCCCAAAATAAGATTGTATTTCCGCGAAAGGATGAACCACAGCTGTCAGGGTTAAAACAAAAGGAGGCAATGGTGATCATAGACTCATATCTACAATAATCTGAATGGTTTACGTACTGTAACTCATGAAAGAGATGGATACTTACAGGTTATGGGTTCCGTCGCGATGGAGGAGTGGTGATGTAGAGCTCTATGGAGCCAGTAGTAGATAAACTCCATGAGACCCAAGTGAAGCGCAAAGGCTAAAATCATCCCATCTGTTCTCCACTTGGGTAGATGAGATGCGCTTGATGCATATCGATTAATCAGGTAAAAGAAAAGGCCGTGCAATAGTATCAGGTCATCCCAGCAACGATATATATCTCCAAATTACTTAAAATCAACGATTGAAAATAAGAAATATTAATCATATAAATAGAGAGAGAGAACCAAAGGGAGATATACAAGTTTGAACCAAAGTGAGACTACAGATTAAACAAATGACATAGAGCTAGGGAGATCAGTGCTGGGGGAGGAAGGGCAAACCAGTTTTCTTCTCTATCGACTTGATCAAATTCGATAGCCCTGTTTACTATTTTGTGCTTGCCTCGTGCTGTTTGGTGCCGAGAGAAGCTTATCCATATTTGATTATGCACCCACCTCCAAAGAAGGATCGGGAAGATGAGGAAGTTGGTGAGATCTCTCTGATCATCTGGTTTTGTCACCCAGAGATACACTCTTTGAGCTACCCATGGCGCCAAAACCACGTACTTAATTCGATCAACAAAAGCATGAAATTAGACAAGTTAGAAGAGAAGTCGACATATGATCACCAGCATGCATCTGAGATACAAATAAATTAATATATACCTTAAAGCTACCAAGGCTCTGCCAAGGCCATGCAGTGAGAATCCCAGGCTTAGTTGCCATGAGTATCGTTTCCAAATATCTCTGGGATTTTTGGTTCTTGAACATATCTATTGATTTCTCCATTGAAGTACTTATAAAACAAGTTATTAAAGAATGAGGTCCTACTTCCATTGAACAACATAGGTAGGGTACTGTATTGGGACCAGTCACTTGGCAGATAGTGGATTAATTTACAAAACAACAAGAGAAATGAAAACGTGTCTGAGTAGTTCGTGCACACGCACATGGAAAATAATAATATTTTGTGTGCACAGAAATAGAGGTGTATTGTTTTATTCCATGTGAGTGTGTGTGCACTACTCAGGCACTTGCTGTGTGGGCCTAGCATTATTCAAATAACAAAACCTAATATGTCACACTTCATTGCCTTCCTGATATAGACAGATCAGGACTAGTTACGTCCATTGTGAGAACATATCTTCTGTCTATTCTCATAAAAAATGAAATTATTTTTAAGAATCCATCCATTAATTATCGTGGCTAAAAAATCGTTACTTTTTTTGAAGAAAAGCTGATAACTATAAAAATTGTTAATTTTCTATTTTTAGAAACTAGTGGTATATGACAAAAAACTGTTTTAACTAATGAAAATTAGAATTAATTTTACGATATCAAGTTATCCATCACTGTTTTTTATTAATCACTTTGGTACACTTTTCTACCAATTCAAAAGTAGTAGGTTCTTAGAAGTGTATATATATATCACTGTTTTAAATGAAATTAAAAAGAGAGAATTTTTTTCTCTCAAAATTTTCACACTGCTAGATTCTTGGCCATAGGAGTAATTTTAACTAATATTTCATGAGATTGATATATGGGTTTTTGTGTGTGTGGTGTGTTTGTTTGTATGGATTTGAACCAATTTAATATGAAAGTTTAACGAGTTGCAAAACGTGTGAATTTAGAAGTTGAATGTATACTTTGGTGTTGATTAGCAAACGAGGAACAATAAGATTGAATAATTGGATGCAGAAACCTTCTTTTCTTAGTTGTTATTGGGTAGATCAATTAATAAAAATAAAATATTAAAAAAACTAAATAATATAAAGATTTCTAATATTTTTAAGAATTTTTAAACAATATTGATTAATGATGACAGTACCTCCTACAGGTACCTTCTGACATGACATCCAAGATGTATCAAGGGCAGTTACGTTGCAGCAACTCCTCTACGGTGTCTGCGCCATTATCAATAAAATGCTAGGGTTCTGGATATATTTTTTTCTTTGTAATATATGCTTATCCCGAGTCAACTTCATCTTTATTACAGCTTCTTGGGTATTTAATCTTCTTTTAAGGTGGGAAGTCCAATTATTCCCTGACAATTACCTATCAGGTGCCGATTCATCACATCTTGCATCTCTAATTTCATGCCAGCAGGAAAACTCTTGGAGATCTATCATATAGGATCCAGTGAGTTTCCAACCCATTAAGGTCTCATATATTTAGTATCGTATGGCAGGTTTATCTGAAATTGAGATAGCTCAAAAGGTCTCAATGGTCTGGCATGCAAGTAAAAGTGTCGAAAAAATGGTTAAAAAGATTGAGGGAGATGAAAATTTAATGTTTCAGTTTAGAAAAGTGGTGCTTGTTGTAGCATAACCTGCTCGTGTTATGCATCTCAGTGGCTTTACTGCGGGCCAGAAGTGGCTATTTTGATAATTTAAAGAAAAATGATATCAGTACTTTGACATTCACAGTGAGGTTTTACATCCTGATGTGGCTGTCCTCTTGGCATTCCAGATAAGGTCTACGGTTTAGGCTTCCCTATAGAATAGAAAGATTGTTCCTATTTTATCTCTTACCTGGATTACTAAAGAGAATGCCACGTCACATTGTAAAAACTCACAAAGAAAAGTCACAAAGATGCATATCACCACTCTAATTTAAAATAAATAGAAAACACAAGTACTTTGATCCAGTGGTAGGCATCAAAATAATGATCAGACCCAGCAGTCCACTTCAACCCCATTAAATTAGAGTTTAAATATGGGTCAAGACCTATAAATTAATTAAATTTATCACATGAAGAAGCTTAAAGTAATGAAACCACTGTTTGAATCAGATAATTAATCAGATAATTTGGTTTTAAAATTAACACAAGTTTGATCCAGAAATATTCATGTAATAGGAAACTGATCAATATAGATAACGTGGGAGCATTTGTGCAGGTATGGTTAGTGGGAAACGAGATGAGTGATAAAGCACAAGGGAAAGCGCCAAAGACACATGTTTCATTCCTTCTCGCCGTTGCCAGTAAAGAACATAAGAAAGGACTGTTTCTACCACATGACCCCAGCAATGAGGGTCCCCAACAATCCTGGAAAACATGCATGCTTGTGAGGTAACTATTTGGTCAGTAAATTAAGACATGAATGCAATAGCCATTTGCATGTTATATATCATGATATACAGTTACCACTGGACAGTTATATATATATGCGACAGAATTGGCTGCCCCAAAGGGTCATGAGTGCGTGGCGTATAGCAGGAATCATTCGTGCATTGGAGGGATGGGATACCCACGAGTGTGGTGATCATGAGCAAGTGCTGCTGAATGTTGACAAAGTATGGAATGCAGCTCTTCGACATGGATTTCGTCCCCTCTTATAATATTCTTGTTTTAGAGGAGGATGATCTGATGCTGAACTAGTTCATCGATCACTATTATAATATTATGGCACGAGTTATACATAGGGAATAAATTATTACTAGCTAAAGCTGCTGAAAATGGAAAATAAGCAGTATTGCAGCGTCTCTTGCTTTTCCAATATTAATAGAAAGGACAATACTTGAAGTACTAGTCTTATTTTTGGGATCCTTAATTGATTTGCGTTGTCCATGGCCCACAACTGCAAACGAAGATCAGCGAGCTGTTATGATTTACAATATTGTACGTCTTCCAGAATTTATGTAAGACAAAGACCATCTGTTGTGGAATATTATGCAAATATTGTTCAATGGTTAAATAGCTAGGTTATTATTCTTCCCCTGTTTGTCTTACAGTTTTCTTGTTATGCCAAATCCTCTTAGCTCGTGGCTCTCTCATGCGGTTATTTATACGCTATTAGTACATTGCCAATTGGACGAGGTCAAGTTTTCAGCCCACATTAATGCACGTACGAAAGATACTTTGGACACTAGAAGGTCGTTATGTAGTCTACTACTATAACTTAGTTTTTGGAAAAGAATTTGATAGACGAAGTGTAACTCCAAAGTATTGGTTACCTAAGTTGAGTTTGCTCTATGGCAATATGTCAAGGGGTTGTAAGACCTCCATTCAGTCAACAATAATTTATCTTCTAAACCTGTCAGTTAGAAGAACAGAGGCCTTATTTTCTCTTGTGCTCATAAACTTCTGAGAGCTCATGTTGCTCAATGATTGACAGGGATTGAACGAATTCCTGAAGATAACATGGATCACACATTACTTGCCGAGGCAGAGACAGCATGGGCTCAGCGTGAGTGGACAATTCAACACGTGTTGTTCCCTTCTATGCGCCTTTTCCTGAAGCCACCAAAAGCCATGGCTACAAATGGAACTTTCGTGCAGGTTCTTTTGATACTTATTTCATGAAAGATGACGACCTTTCATATTTTCACTGGTAGAATGTTTAGAACATTCATGTAAAACTTTATGCAGCTTGAGCACTACCATATGGTTAAGCATATTGGGCTCTAGTGGGCCTCAGGTAAAAAGAAGAAAGATGAAGTTACTAATAGAATGATATAGTAATGCATATAAAAGAGAAAATTGAAGCAAAATAGATGCAACGTAATGGAGGAGAAGAATAGATAAACTGCTAAAAGTGCAGTGTTGATTTGAAAATGGTTGTATTACTCATATTGCCTAATATCTAGTTTCCTTAGTAAAAATATAGGATGTGTTTTGTAGAGTTTCATTGGGCCTAAGGCCATGTATGTAACTTTTAACAAGCCTAAATATATAAAGAATCATGAGAGGATGAGGTGCCTCTTCCTCTATTTCCTCTTTAGTGACAAGCTAATTCCTCCCTCCCTCCCTCTTCTGGAGTAAATAAACGACTGACTTTCTTCTTCATTTTGGAATTTTGACAGGTTGCATCTTTGGAAAAGCTTTACAAAATATTTGAAAGATGCTGAGACGTGCATCTTTGTTGATATGTAACAGCTTTGTGCTATAGCAAATGATAGGATTTTGGACCTCAATTTGCTATAATGTCTGGCCGAGTTCTGCTGTAGTTTGTCATTAGCTTGTATGTTGATGGCAGCAATTTTGTGCATGTTGTAACATGTAATGTTTCATTGGACAGTTCTGCTCTTTGAAAGATCTTATTGGTGGGTCTGTATAACTTCTGAAAGATGCGGTGATCACTTTGTATGGTGTACGAAGGTGACTTCTTATAAGGGAGTTAATCTTAAAAACACTTTGAAGGATCAAATTGGTGTAAAAATTCTTGTTATCTAATTGAATCAGGAGCTTGGCTTTTTGGTAAATTTTCTGGCAATAGGTAGAAGGGCACATAGAAGTAGTCTTAGAATTGAAAAAAATAAAATCTATGTACAACTGAATCAATGTTTACCCGAATCTTATTTCTGGACTAATTTTTTCTTCATCATTAATGAATTATTATATTTTTTTTATTGGATGACCACGGTTCCATCGAACCATTAATATCTGAACTAGGTCATAAGGGCAAAAACTGAGTGATTCAGTTCCCTTTTTATTTAGTTATTAAACGAATTATTTCTTGGTTGAATCAGTACTTAATTCGTACCAAAACCGGACGTTCTCCTTTGCCTAAGGCCCACTTCTTAAAATCTGACCTACTCTCCGAACCCGACCTCACCATAGGAAGCCGGGCCCGCAGTTCCGCAATGTCCCCCTGTGATCCAATCGCTTCCCAACCTTGGTCTGTAAACATGCTCTGCGACCAAATCTCGAAATGTTGTCTTGTGATCTTGCCCCCCTGCATCTGTGATGCATGAAAATAAAAAAACTGACCTCATCTGCACCTTACAAACCTTTTTATACACCACAAAATCATCCTAACGAATACGATTCTATCCAAAACATTAATGACCACAACCTTTTCCCACCCTACAAATCCGATGCTATACTGCCTACAAATGCATTCCATATATACTTGTCATGAACAGTCGACCCCACCCTTATGGACCTAACCTTACTCTAGGATCCCGACCAGCCTTATGATCCAACCCCATTCCAAGAACATGACCCTGCCCTAAGAAACAGACCCATAACCGACCCCACCTTATGTACCAACCCAATCCACCCTAGGAACCCAACTTGCACGAACTCGATCGGCCTCACCCCATGAACACGAGCCTAACATGGTGTACAAACCGGGTCTCTTTACAAATTCGTCCCTACCCTAAGAACCCCACACTAGTACCCGATCGATTTGCCTACCACTGCCTCATGCCTTACGCTCTTGTCTTGTATTAACTCATGCTGTGTCTTTGCTCACCCACCTCAAGACGTCATGCATGCTTGGTCGCTACCCTGAAAGACTTCCACCCGATTTTACCTAACAAGCCAACCACTGTACTATGCCTTTGCAACTCCTCACTTGCATAGTCTTACATAGACCGGCATCTTGATTTTATAATGCTACTTAATCCACCACACAACTCCTGCCAAAGGAAAGTCATGTCTTGCTAGTTGGCCTCACAGCCCTATCTTTTGTTTTTAAGATTTTTCTATGGTATTAAGTATTGAAAATTTTATGTAGTTTCATAATAAGATCCCAATTTCTGTACGATTTTGATGTATTTAAATTAATTTTAAGAATTTATTGTACATGAATTTAACTTTTGCATGCAAGAGTCACTGAAAACTCATATTGTATTCTAATATTCAGCAAAATAAAATCTATATTTTTATTTTTAGTATTTTCACTTTTTCTTTGGAATAATTAAAACTCTTTATATTGCTACTAATTACTACCAAAAATCCCGTGTGATGCATGAGAAATGAAATCCAAATAAAGTTTAATTTAAAGCTTTAATCTATATTTTACTTTATAAATATGCATCTGAACCTCCAAACTCCCCAACTATACATACGTCACAACATGTCTTATTGTAGTACATTATCTGATCCGAACTTATTATATTGTAACACTTGAGATCTCAACACAGTTTGGGAAACGCACTAATTAAGTGAAAGGAAGAAATCCGTGTCGAAGTGCAGCATTCCATACTTTGTCTGCTTCAAGTATTGTATCACCACACTCGTGGGCATCCCATCCTTCCAGTGCATGAATGATTCCTGCAACACGCCATGCACTCATAACCCTTCGAGGGAACTCATTCTGTCACATGAGAAATTCGTTATATATAGTATGAAAATAAGGAGTGTAGGAGTAGCATAAGCCCGAAACAATATTGGGATTCAAATTATAGGTACCTCACAAGCATGCATGTTTTCAAGATTCTTTGGGACTCGCATGGCTGGTGGGGTGTGTAGAAGCAGTCTTTCCTCAAACTCCTTACTGGGTTTTGAGAAAAGGGAATGAAACATGCGCCTTTGGGTGCTTTCTCCTGTTCTTTATCTGTAATCCCATTTTCGACCAACCATACCTTTGCAATATCATAGTTATCTGTAAGAACTATATTACTCCAGAGTTTGTTTGGCAATCGTCTTTTTAACTCTTGGTGTTCAAATTTACAAACTGTTGCGACCTGTATCATACAAAGATCTTTATAAATCACACTATGAAAAGGTAACATCATGTGTTGAGCCGGTTTATTAATCCAATGGAATGAGTTCATGAACCAACTTAATTACCTTAATTCCCTTTTTGCATAATCCGAAGGCTATAGCATAACTAGCTTTTGAAACTTGTCCTCTCATTATAACTATTTCAGTTCCTCGTGGAATGCATTTTAAAACAACTGCAGAAGCTAGTGCTGTCCCATCTACTAATCTCACTTTTAGTTTTGGGTGCTTTTGGAGATAGAGCTTTCCGTTTCCGTTTAGTTCCTCTGACTGCAGCAAGAAAATAAAGAAAATCACTCAGTTTTCTTTCATGTTGAGTTTACTTTTCCTAAATATTTTTTTCTAGTCAAACCATACAAAAGATCACAACTGCTACATTTTAAAAAGTAGGAGATGGTACTGAAGGATTCCTACCTGATTATAAAGACCCAAGCTCACCACTTTGACCCCTTCACAGTCTGCCTCCAGAATGGCTTTCTCTATCATATTGTTGATTGAAATTTTCTGCCTCGCTAAATGATACTGCAAAACATATTGCTGAAGGTCAAAAATAGAGTTGGATCGGCTCAATATACAAAATTAGTTGATCGAGATTTGTATTGAATACTTACATGGAAGCTGAATCTTGGTATTACCCATGTCTCAATTCTCAGTTTGTCCAGTTTGATGGATTCCAATGTGAAGGCGGAACCAAAGACCCAGGTAAGTATCACAAACACAAATGTCAATGGTTTGATAATCAATAAATACCACTTTGAAGAGCAGGGTTTTGATGCCAAGGAAGCTAACCCCAACCTCAGATGGTAGATGGAGTCCATGGAAGTTGGATGGGTGAGATAGACCACTTGTGGGATCTCTAATTTGTTTCCTTTGAGAGAGTTTTCATAGAGGGCATCAGATGATTTGTCCACTGTACCATACAAATAATCATAAAATGGCATGAAGAGGAAATAGTTGGTTCGAAACTGGGTGTGGTGGAGAGAATGAAACCTGTTGATCAGGAAAATATTTCATTTGCTTTAGTACATATATATAGTCGGGCAAAATTACTTTGGGTTGCGAGTTCTATAGACATGAAGAGAGGCATATCAATCATCATGTGAAGAGACTTACGATGGGGTGTACGTCAAGTATTTGAGAGGGGGGATAGTTTTGAAAACCCAGCTAGGAAATAGCTCGAAGTTGCAGTGCCCCAAATTGTTCATGAAATCGATATATGTGATGTAAAGTATCACTGCCCAATTAGACAGAGTTCTAGTATACAACATCACCAGATGCGGGATCAGGAAGATTGCAAAATATGATAGTATTTCCGCGAAAGGATGAACCACAGCTGCCAGGGGTATTAAAAAAAGAGCAAATGGTGATCATAGACTCATATCTACAATAATCTGAATGGTCTGAGAACTGTAACTCTTCAAAGAGATGGATGCTTACAGGTTATGGGTTCTGTGACGATGGAGGAGTGATGATGGGAATGATATCGTGAGTACAAGTAGTGGTGATGGAGAGCTCTGTGGAGCCAGTAGTAGATAAACTCCACCGGACCCATGTGAAGTACAAAGGCTAAAATCATCCCATCTGTTCTCCACATGGGTAGATGAGATGCGTTTGATACATATCGATTAATCAGGTAAAAGCCAAGGCCATAGCCAAGGCCATAGAGTAGTATATGGTCATCCCTGCAGCAAAATATTTCTCCAAATTAATCAATATCTAAGAGTGAAAAGAAGAATGATAAAGAGAACCAGAGTACTGATTTGTTAGCTAACCAACCAGTTCTCTTCTCTATCTACTTCCTCAAATTCAATGCCTTTGTTAACTATTTTGTGTTTGCTTCGAGCAGTTTTGAAACGAGAGAGACTGGTCCATGCTTGGCTATGAACCCTTCTCCATACAAGAAAAGGCAGAATGAGAAAGTTGGTAAGATCCCTCTCCCCTTCTGGCTTAGTCACCCAAGAGTAGATGCTATGAGCAACCCATGGAGCCAAAAACACGTACTTCAACCACAAAAGTATTAATACAGAATCAATCATGATCAGCTTTTCATCCTAGGTATGTACTGAAGTTACCCATACCTTGAGACTTCCAAGCATCCGCTAGGGCCATGCATTCAAGAACCCGGGTTTGGTTGCCATTGTTCTCTTTATGATCTCTGTGTGACGACGACACAAAGGTCGAGCCTGCCACTTAATTTATAGGCCAAAATACTTCAATAAATAAATAAATAAATAAATAAATAAATAGATAGATAAAATAGGTATATTACATTGTACCCCTTCGTGAGTATTTTCTCTTCACCTGGACTCTGCTGAATATTATTGAAACAGAGGCATGCATAAACGACATTTTCCTGAAGCATATGTTTTTGTATGAACAGGTTTCATTCTTTCCACCACACCCAGTTCCGGACCAACTACTCCCTCTTCATGCCCTTGTACGATTACTTGTATGGTACAGTGGACAAATCATCTGATGCCCTCTATGAAAACTATCTCAAAGGAGAAAAAGAGATCCTACAAGTGGTCTACCTCACCCATCTAACGTCATCTATCATATGAGGCTGGGATTGGCTCCCTTGGCATCAAAAACATACTCTTCAAAGTGGTATTTCTTGATGATCCAACCACTCACATGTCAGTCTGTGATATTTAGCTGCATCTTCGGCTCCACTTTCACTGTGGAGTCCATCAAGTTAGATAAACTCAAGATGGAGGCATGGGCTATTCCGAGGTTTAGCTTTCATGTAAGTAATTAAGAAACATTAATTCAATATTTTCCCACTTTGAATTAGTTGTCTCTCCCTAAATTTTTAAAGTAATTTGTTTGCTTTTGAAGTTGGTAGTAAGAAAGACTTGTTGCATGCATATGTTTTTGTAGTATTCTTTATTGTGGCACCGAGATTCAATCAATAATATGATAGAAAATCCATACTGGAAGCAGAACTTGATAGAATAAAGGTGATGAGTCTGGATCTTCTTAATCAGGCATGAATCGATCAATCCCCACTATGATAAATCTACTTATATAGAAAAGGTCATTAGAAAGAGTAAAATGGCAATATTGGTTTCTCTTTTATATACAGTCGGAAGAACTAAACGAAAAAGGCAATCTCTATCTCCAAAAGCACCCAAAACTCAAGGTCAAATTGGTAGATGGGACAACTCTAGCAGCTGCAGTGGTTTTAAATTGCATTCCACAGGGTATAGGTAAAGTTATTTTGAGGGGACAGACTTCCAGTGCTAGTTACACTATAGCCCTCGTGTTTTGCCAAAAGGGTATCAAGGTAAGTTGGTGGAACTCACCCAAACAGCTAGTCCCAGAACAAGCTACAGTCAAAATTACATGTTGAATTTTACGAAGTGTTTTTGCAGGTTGCAACAACGTGCAAATATGAGCACCAGCAGCCAAAAAAACAAGTACCTGCCAAATTCTGGAGTAATCTGGTCCTCTCAGACAACTATGATGCCAAGGTAATTTTATCTAGTTAGTACTTTGATCCAGTGCTAGCCATCAAAATAATTAATGATCAGACCCAACACTCCACTTCAACCCCATTAAATTACAGTTTAAATATGGGTCAAGACCTATAAATTAATTAAATCGAGCACATGAGGAAGCTTAAAGTAATAAAACCACAGTTTAAATCAGATAATTAATCACGGTAAATTAAAACCTCAACTCCTCAAATTTGATAACCAATTTGGTTTTAAAATTAACACAGGTTTGATCCAGAAATATTCATGTAATAGGAAACTGATCAAGATAGATGACGTGGGAGGATTTGTGCAGGTATGGTTAGTGGGAAACGAGGTGAGTGATAAAGAACAAGGGAAAGCGCCCAAAGACACATGTTTCATTCCCTTCTCGCTCGTTGCCAGTAAAGAACGTAAGAAAGGACTGTTTCTACCACACAACCCCAGCAATGAGGGTCCCCAACAATCTGAAAAACATGCATGCCTGTGAGGTAACCCTTTGATCAGTAAATTAATATCTAGAATGCAATAGCCATTTGCATGTTATATATGATTATATACAGTTACCACTGTTATATATGCAACAGAATTGGCTGCCTCGAAGGGTCATGAGTGTGTGGCGTATAGCAGGAATCATTCATGCATTGGAGGGATGGGATACCCACGAGTGTGGTGATCATGAGCAAGTGCTGCTGAATGTTGACAAAGTATGGAATGCAGCTCTTCGACATGGATTTCATCCCCTCTTATAATATTCTTGTTTTAGAGGAGGATTTCCGATGCTGAACTAGTTCATCACTATTATGGCACGAGTTATATATAGGGAATAAATTATTACTAGCTAAAGCTGCTGAAAATGGAGCATAAGCAGTATTGCATAGGGGTGTAAACGGTATCTGATTATCTGTTCTACTGTTCTATTGATTACCGTTGTACTGTTCTATTGATTACCGTTCTACTGTTCTATTGATTACCGTTCTACCGCTTTTAAAGAATAAAATAATATTATCCGTTTACCGCTTCTAACTATTATCGTTCTACCGCTTAATAAATGAGAAGAAAACGAAAATAACTCTTCCGAATCCGTTCTACCGTTCTACCGTTTAAATAAGGGTTATATGTAAATTTATCAATATTTTTTATTTCTTACTTTCTATTTTTCATGATCGATTAATTTACCAATTCCTCTTTATGACAAGTATACTTTCCACACAAAGTGATATTAGATAAATATTATAGCAAAAATTATACTTTACTTATTCAGTTATTTATTTTGGTAAATTATATTGGTAAATTTAATTAAAATATTTAGTAATGATTATATAAAAGTTTAAAGAATTATTCCCCCTCCTATTATATTTGTACAGTTATTTTAAATATATAATATTTTGTCATTACATTTGAGTATAATGACTAATTGGCTTAAAGTTTTATACATAACACGGAGTAAAATGAGTTAAGTTATTGAGTATAATGACTCATTGGCTTAGAGTCTTAATTTCTTATAAGTTATATCTTATATGAGTGATTTAATATAATGACTCATTGCCTTAGAGTCTTAATTTCTTATGAGCTACATCTTATATGAGTGATTGAGTATAATGACTCATTGGCTTATAGACTTTAGAGTTTATACATAAAAATTGCCAAAATAATATATTTGTAACACGAGTTAAACTTCAATTATGTTTTTTATTATGCAATAATAAAATCTATTCTGTCACATATTGAGTATGTGAATATTTATTAAATCAAAAAATGTCTTAAATTTACTGAATATTACTAAAATCGAAAGAAACTCATAAACTTATTATTAATTATACAATTACCTCATTAAAAAATAGTTAATTCAACTCTACATCCCTAATTAAATCAAATAAATATTTAATAAGTGATCTTCCACAGTCGTACATATACCAAAATAAAATTACAAATATTATATACCAATTATTTATCATTGATTTATTTATTAAAATATATTTTATTTTTTCCTTCCCTTGAGTCAATTATCAAGAACCACATATTAAATGAAGTCACACCTTCATAGAAACATAAAACCCAAAAATTTTAAAATTTAAGATTTTTTATCAAATTTATTTTAAAATTTTACCATTATTCTGTTACCCAAAATTCTAAAAGTCTCAGCCCTAACTCTAAGGAATAAGGTCTAGTATAAATAGTAGCTAGACTCGGTCGAACTCTAAATTCATTCCAAACTTCAAACCCTAAATCCACGCTCCCCGTAGCCAAGCGACCATCGAGCCGCCTTGCGGCGGGCTCTCACCGTTGGACACCGAGGTATTTTTCTTCCTCCCTCAGGTTCCTCCTCTGATCTCTCTCTCTCTCTCTCTCTCTCTCTCTCTCTCTCTCTCTCTCTCTCTCTCTCTCTCTCTCTCTCTCTCTCTCTCTTCTGATTTCTGTAATCCCCGATTGTTCTTACCATTCCTGTTTCCCAGCAGTCGCTCAGCCTTGCATCCCTCGATTAAAGCCATATGATGCACCATTACTTGCAAGTATTCACAGCCGCGGTCGAACACCACTGAGGTCGCCATCGGTGTCCAATCATTTCACAAGATGCAGGTACCAGAATAAATTAATGGCGTGCTCAGGTGGAACTGGAGCAGGAAGATGCAGCGCTTTACGGTTTAAGATGGGCAGCAGTGGAACACATTTAAAAACTTGTGCCTACAAAAAGATATAAAACTGCTTAAACTTGTGCTGCGCTTTGCTGCTATCTTCCGCTCTGTCTTCTGAAGAAAGCAACAAAAGATTCCCATGTCTTTTCCTTGTTCCTTGTCTTGTTGCTGTTGAAGCATTGCCTCAAAACCCTTTATTAAAAACTGTATTACGGGCTAAACAGTAATGAAATAATCGGGCGGAACAACGGAACCAAAAAATCTGGCGAAACAGTAACGAAAATAATCGGCAAATGCCAACTGTAGAGAGAGAGAGAGAGAGAGAGAGAGAGAGAGAGAGAGAGAGAAAGCAAATGAGAGAGAGAGAGAGAGAGAGAGCAAATGAGAGAGAGAGAGAGAGAGAGAGCAAATGAGAGAGAGAGAGAGAGAGAGAGAGAGAGAGAGAGAGAGAGAGAGAGAGCAAATGAGAGAGATCTAGAGAGAGCAAATGAGAGAGATCTAGAGAGAGAGAGAGAGAGAGAGCAATGAGAGAGAGCAAATGAGAGAGAGCAAATGAGAGAGAGCAAATGAGAGAGAGCTAGAGAGAGAGAGAGAGAGAGAGAGAGAGAGAGAGAGAGAACAAGTTTAGTAAATAATTAGAGTGTGTTGGTTGATGTGACATGCATGCAACCCTTTATATTTCCATATTGAAGAGGTCACCCCAACCATGGAACTATATTCTAAATTTTGTTTTTCAGAAAGACCTTCCATGGAGGAAAACTTCCAAAATAGGTTAGTGGGCGCTGGCAGCGAAAACAAGTTCATTAAAACTGCTGCAATTCAATCAAGTGTAATTATTTTATTTATTTTCGCATTAATAATTATTTTTTATTGATTCCACAATTCATAATATAATCCAGGACAACATATGTCTTACTGTACTTCTATTCTGAACTTATTATACGGTAACACCCATCTCAACACGGTTTGGGGAAGGCACTAAATGAGAGGAAGAAATCCGTGGCGAAGTGCAGCATTCCATACTTTGTCAGCTTCAAATATTTCATTTCCGCACTCATTGGTAATTTCATTTCCGCACTCATTGGTATCCCATCCTTCAAGTGCATGAATGATGCCTGCAACTCGCCATGCACTGATAACTCTTCGAGGCAGTTCATTCTGTCACATAAAAATTTGTTATATACGGTACTATGTGAATGGAGAGTGTAGGAGTAGCGGAAGCTAGCTAAAAAGATATGATTCAAGTAGTACCTCACAAGTATGCATGTTTTCAAGATTCTTAGGAGCTCGCATGGCTGGTATGGTATGGTAGAAACAGTCCTTCCTCAAATTCCTTACTGGGATTTGAGAATAGGGAATGAAACATGCACTTTTGGGTGCTTTCTCTTGTTCTTTATCTGTAATCCCATTTCCCACCAACCATACCTTGGCAATATCATAGTTATCTGTAAGAACTATATTACACCAGAGTTTGGTTGGCAATTGTCTTTTTAGCTCTTGGTGTTCAAATTTACATACTGTTGCGACCTGTATCATACAACTCAGAGGTTAATTAAATACACTATGAGAAGGTTACATCATGTGATCAGCGGGTTAATTAATCTGATACAGTGAGTAATTCAACCGACTTAATTTATAATTACCTTTATTCCCTTTTTGCCTAATCCATGGGCTATGGCATAACTTGCTTTTGAAACTTGTCCTCTCATTATAACTATTTCAGTTCCTCGTGGTATGCATTTTAAAACAACTGCGGAAACCAATGCGGTCCCGTCTACTAATCTCACTTTTAGGTTTGGATGCTTTTGGAGATAGAGCTTTCCATTTCCGTTTAGTTCCTCTGACTGCAGAAATAAATTAAATAAACAAAATCACTCAATTTTCTTTCTATCTCAGTTCAAATTTCCTAAATATTTTTCTTATTAAGTAAACCCTAGAAAAGATCACTTCTACATTTCAAAAGTATTATTAGGAGTTACTGAATGATTCTTACCTGATTATAAAGACCCAAGCTCATCACTTTGACTCCTTCACGGTCTGCCTCCAGTATGGCTTTCTCTATCATGTCGTTGATTGAATTTCTGTGCCTTGATAAATGATACTGCAAAACTTGCATGCTCAAAGTTCAAAAGAGACGGCTTGATCGGTCGTTCAATATTCAAAATAGTTGATCAGGATTTGTATTGATTACTTACATGGGAGCTGAATCTGGGTATTACCCAAGCCTCAATTTTGAGGTTATCTAGCTTGATGGACTCCGATGTGAAGGTGGAACCAAAGACCCAGGTAAGTATCACAAACACAAATGTCAATGGTTTGATAATCAATAGATACCACTTTGAACAGTAGGGTTTTGATGCCAAGGAAGCCAGCCCCAACCTCATATGGTAGATGGAGTCCATGGAAGTTGGATGGGTTAGATACACCACTTGTGGGATCTCTAATTTGTTTCCCTTGAGAGAGTTTTCATAGAGGGTATCGGATGCTTTGTCCACTGTACCATACAAATAATCATAAAATGGCATGAAGAGGAAATAGTTGGTTCGAAACTGGGTGTGGTGGAGAGAATGAAACCTGTTGATCAGGAAAATATTTCATTTGGTTTATTAAATATATATAGTCGGGCCAAAATTCTTTGGGTTGCGTGGTGATCTATAAACATGCATGAAGAGATCAGGCAGATCAATCATAGTGTGAATTAAGAAACTTACGATGGGGTGTACATCAAGTATTTGAGAGGGGGGAAGATTTTGAAGACCCAGTTAGGAATAAGCTCGAAATTGCAGTGCCCCAAATTGTTCATGAAATCGATATATGTGACGTAAAATATCATTGCCCAATTAGACAGAGTTCCAGTATAGAACATCCCCAAATGCGGGATAAGGAAGATCGCAAAATATGATAGTATTTCCGCGAAAGGATGAATCACAGCTGTCAGGGTTAAAACAAATAGAGCCAATGGTGATCATAGACTCATATCTACAATAATCTGAATGGTTTACGTACTGTAACTCATGAAAGAGATGGATACTTACAGGTTATGGGTTCCGTGGCGATGGAGGAGTGGTGATGGGAATGATATCGTGTGAACAAGTAGTGGTGATGTAGAGAGCTCTGTGGAGCCAGTAGTAGATAAACTCCACCGGACCCAAGTGAAGCGCAAAGGCAAAAATCATCCCATCTGTTCTCCACATGGGTAGATGAGATGCGCTTGATGCATATCGATTAATCAGGTAAAAGAAAAGGCCGTGCAATAGTATCTGGTCATCCCTGCAACGATATATTTCTCCAAATTACTTAAAATCAACGGTTGAAAATAAGAAATATTAATCATATAAATAGAGAGAGAGAACCAAAGGAGATATACAAGTTTGAACCAAAGTGAGACTACAGATTAAACAAATGACATAGAGCTAGGGAGATCAGTGCTGGGGGAGGAAGGGCAAACCAGTTTTCTTCTCTATCGACTTGATCAAATTCGATAGCCCTGTTTACTATTTTGTGCTTGCCTCGTGCTGTTTGGTGCCGAGAGAAGCTTATCCATATTTGATTATGCACCCACCTCCAAAGAAGGATCGGGAAGATGAGGAAGTTAGTGAGATCTCTCTGATCATCTGCTTTTGTCACCCAGAGATACATACTTTGAGCTACCCATGGCGCCAAAACCACGTACTTAATTCGATCAACAAAAGCATGAAATTAGACAAGTTAGAAGAGAAGTCGACATATGATCACCAGCATGCATCTGAGATACAAATAAATTAATATATACCTTAAAGCTACCAAGGCTCTGCCAAGGCCATGCAGTGAGAATCCCAGGCTTAGTTGCCATGAGTATCGTTTCGAAATATCTCTGGGATCTTGGGTTCTTGAACATATCTATTGATTTCTCCATTGAAGTACTTATAAAACAAGTTATTAAAGAATGAGGTCCTACTTCCATTGAACAACATAGGTAGGGTACTGTATTGGGACCAGTCACATGGCAGATAGTGGATTAATTTACAAAAACAACAAGAGAAATGAAAACGTGTCTGAGTCGTACGTGCACACAAACACACACGCACATGGAAAATAATAATATTTTGTGTGCACAGAAATTGAGGTGTATTGTTTTATTCCATGTGAGTGTGTGTGCACTACTCAGGCACTTGCTGTGTGGGCCTAGCATTATTCAAATAACAAAACCTAATATGTCACACTTCATTGCCTTCCTGATAAAGACAGATCTAGCTACGTCCATAATGAGAACATATCTTCTGTCTTTTCTCATAAAAATGAAATTATTTTTAAGAATCCATCCATTAATTTTCGTGGCTAAAAAATAATTACTTTTTTGAATGTAAAGCTGATAACCATAAAAATTGTTAATTTTCCATTTTTAGAAACTAGTGGTATATGACAAAAAACTGTTTTAACTAATGAAAATTAGAATTAATTTTACGATATCAAGTTATCTATCACTGTTTTTTATTAATCACTTTGTTACACTTTTCTACCTATTCAAAACTTGTAGGTTCTTAGAAGTGTATATATATCACTGTTTTGTATGAAATTAAAAGTGAGAATTTTTTCACTCAAAATTTTCACACTGCTAGATTCTTGGGCATAGGAGTAATTTTACTAATATTTCATGAGATTGATATATGGTTTTTGTGTGTGTGTGTGTGTTTGTTTGTATGGATTTGAACCAATTTAATATGAAAGTTTAACGAGCTGCAAAACGTGTGAATTTAGAAGTCGAATGTGTACTTTGGTGTGGATTAGCAAACGAGGAACTATTAGATTGAATAATTGGATGCAGAAACTTTCTTTTCTTAGTTGGGTGGCGAGGCAAAAATAATTATTGGGTAGATCTATTAATAAAACTAAAATTTTTAAAGAAAACTAAATAATATAAAGACTTCTAATATTTTTAAAAATTTTTAAACAATATTGGATTAATGATGATAATACCTCCTACAGGTACCTTCTGACATGACGTCCAAGATGTGTCATGGGTAGTTGCAGCAACTCCTCTACAGTGTCTGCGACATTCACTACTAGAAACACACTCTCCGCCGGTAGTCGTTTTAGTCGGCGGAGAAGGCCAAAACTGCAGGCGGAAAGTCCGGCGGAGAGTGACACGTCGTCGTCGCTCAAGTCGTCGGCGGAAACCAAACGCCGATGAAATCACCCGTCGCCGGACTATTCTGTTTCCGCCGGCAGTCGTGAAAAATATTTCGTCGGCGGAAAGGCCTTCCGCTGGCGAACTGAACAATCGTCGGCGGAAGGAGGTTCCGCCGACGACTAGTCCGAACCTCTTCCATCGGCGAAAATGACCGCTGGCGGAAGAGCTTCCCCTGGCGAAATTAACCACCGGCGGAACCTCTTCCCTTGGCGCAAACAACCGCCGGCAGAATGTTTGAAAAAATAAAAAAAGATTACGTTGGAGAGAGAGAGAGAGAAAGAGAGAACGAGGAGACAGAGAGAAGAGAGAAGAGATAGAGCAGAGAGAGCAAAGAGCAAGGAGTGAAGAGAGCAGGGAGCTAGAACGAGGAGAGAGCAAGGAGAAGAGAAAAGAGAGAAGAAAGAAGGGAGAAGAAAGAAGAGAGAGAGAGAGAGAGAGAGGGAGAACACCTGTTCCACTGGGAATCAGGGCATCTTTGATAACGGTGACAATGCCACTCTTGATGAAGTAACCATCTGTTTCCTTTGCTGCTTCCTTGCACACTGTCTTGGTTGATAATCTGCAGCAGTATTCATTCAGTTGGGAATTAAGTAAATGTGTTGATACAAGTATCATAACTTGCCCATATAAGTGATCATAAAAGAAAAGGAACAACGAGAAGTAGTGAACATTACCTTCACGTCTTCTCCCATACGAGCATTCTTGTCAATAATTGCTCTTTTAATGTGAGAGTTTCTTCCAATGCCTATGGGAACGCTACCTTTCACAGCCAAAAACTTTTTATCGGCCTCAGTCTGGAGCAGAGAACACATCAAATAAATTTTAGAGCCTTTTATTTGAAATTCAGAAGAATAATGCTTTAGATCCTTACTTTAAAAACTATAATGAACTGGGTCCAGTGAAAGCAATTGCCACTTTTGTTACTCTTGACTCTATCAGTCAACAAATAGAAACCAATTATTTGGTTTCAAGAACTGGGTCCAGTGAGAGAGATGAGAGATGAGAGAGATGAGAGAGATGAGAGAGAGAGAGAGATGAGAGAGAGAGAGAGAGAGATGAGAGAGCAACTTCTGCTTTAACTATTTCGCTGAGAATGTTGTTGGATGCAACTTCTGCTTCCCACTTAAGCCGCAGACCAGGAGTGTTGGGAGATGAAATGCTAATTACCTATGAGTGAGAACAACCAAACTATACTGCTGAGTATTCAACATTTACACAATAAGAAGACCAATCAGAGAAATAACTGAGATAAGGGACCTATGAGTGAGAACTACCAAACTATACTGCTTAGAACAAATAATATAGGATCCCTCTTTTATGTATAGCATTTTTATCAAAACCAGCTGCAAGACCAATTGGATTTGAAAATTTCCTGCCCCATACTTCAAGACCCAACAGTGGTGGGTCAGGTCTATCCTCTCTTTGGACCTAGCCACGAGCTGCTGCAGATACAGCCAGCCTATGTGCAAATTCTGCATCTAGTAATGCAAACAAAGGATTCAAATAGGTCGTTGCAGAAAATAACCATCCACTGTGCAACAGAAGATTAACTAAGTTAACAGAAATTGCATAAGAATATAGTCCATTGCTAACTTCCTAATTACTAGCTGACAAAGATAGTAGCGGTGAAAGTGGCGGTGAAACTAATACTAATGGTATTAAGAACAGAGAGATCAATGAGAATGACAGAAGTAGCCACCACAATTTAAAGATTCAAGAAAACGTACGTTCTGGCTCCATCTACAGTACTTACGTATGCTGCTCCTGCAATTAAAGGCCTATTGTACCTCTTGCAAGAAATTATCTTCCCTGTATTTAGAAAACTAACAAGGAACAATGAGAACAGGACAGGTATAATGCGGTAATAGCAAATGATGAGGTCCTAGACTTTGGGAACAAAAGGGTCAAAAAAACTTCTTCTTGGGGGTAGAAAGACTTAATAAAATGCGAATGAATGAAAAAAGGGGAAAACAATAGGAAGTAATGTTATAGTCACTCACGTAAATAACTCAAACCATAATTTACATATATTCACGAGTACTAAGCCTCTGAACATCCAAATTGCCAAACAATAGCTAACTCTACTACCTCTTTGTAAAATTTATTATTTTTTACGAAAATCTGAAGTACCAAACAACATCGATATGAAAAGCTAAACGCCAAAAAAAGCAAACCAGAAAATGGAATTAAAATGACTTTCGTGCCCAGCCTCTCCAACATCAAATGAGCAAGGCCAAAGGAGAACGTGCGCGCCGGGGAGAGAACACCAATGATGCTTCGACTGATGTCGCCCTAAAAGCTGGAGGGAGGTGGTTAGCGCACTGGAGAAGACTTACTGGGAAGGAGAGGAAATAAATAGAGAGAGAGACCTAAAAATTTCATTTAAACCTGGTCCAAATCCGGCCCAACTACCGGATTTTCTTCTGCCGGCGGTTGGGTCGGAAGCAAAGTGTTCCGCCGACGAGTCATACACAACCGTCGGCGGAATGGAACGAGTCATACACAACCGTCGGCGGAATTCCATTCCGCCGACGGAAAATTGTCCACACGTCGGCGGAGTCTACATTTCTAGTAGTGATTATAGGGTTCTGGATATATATTTTTTCTTTGTAATATATGCATATCCCGAGTCAACTTCATCTTTATTACAGCTTCTTGGGTATTTAATCTTCTTTTAAGGCGGAAGTCCAATTATTTCCTGACCATTGCCCATCAGGTGCCAATTCCTCACATCTTGCATTTCTAATTTCATGCCAGCAGGAAAACTCTTGGAGATCTATCATCTAGGATCCAGTGAGTTTCCAACCCATTAAGGTCTCATATATTCAGTATCGTATGGCAGGTTTATCTGAAATTGAGATAGCTCAAAAGGTCTCAAGGGTCTGGCATGCAAGTACAAGTGTCGAATGGTTAAAAAGATTGAGGGAGATGAAAATTTAATGTTTCAGTTTAGAAAAGAAGTGGTGCTTGTTGTTGCATAACCTGTTTGTGTTATTGGATCTCAGTGGCTTTACTGCAGGCCAGAAGTGCTTTAGTGCTATTTGATAATTTAAAGAAAAATGATATCAGTACTTTGACATTTTACAGTGAGGTTTTACATCCTGATGTGGCTGTGCTCTTGGCAACCTAGTTGGCATTCCAGATAAGGTCTAGGGTTTAAGCTTTGCTATAGAATAGGAAGATTGTTCCTATTTTATCTCTTACCTGGATTACTAAAGAGGATGCCACGTCACACTGTAAAAACTCACAGTAAAAATCACTGTATGCCTATCACTACTCTAATTTAAAATAAATAGAAAGCACCAGTACTTTGATCCAGTGGTAGGCATCAAAATAATGATCAGACCCAGCAGTCCACTTCAACCCCATTAAATTAGAGTTTAAATATGGGTCAAGACCTATAAATTAATTAAATTTATCACATGAAGAAGCTTAAAGTAATGAAACCACTGTTTAAATCAGATAATTTGGTTTTAAAATTAACACAGGTTTGATCCAGAAATATTCATGTAATAGGAAACTGATCAAGATAGATAACGTGGGAGTATTTGTGTAGGTATGGTTAGTGGGAAACGAGGTGAGTGATAAAGAACAAGGAAAGCGCCCAAAGACACATGTTTCATTCCCTTCGCCGCTGCCAGTAAAGAACGTAAGAAAGGACTGTTTCTACCACACAACCCCAGCAATGAGGGTCCCCAACAATCTGGAAAACATGCATGCCTGTGAGGTAACCCGTTGATCAGTAAATTAATATCTAGAATGCAATAGCCATTTGCATGTTATATATCATGATATACAGTTACCACTGGACTGTTATATATGCGACAGAATTGGCTGCCTCGAAGGGTCATGAGTGCGTGGCATATAGCAGGAATCATTCATGCATTGGAGGGATGGGATACCCACGAGTGTAGTGATCATGAGCAAGTGCTGCTGAGTGTTGACAAAGTATGGAATGCAACTCTTCGACATGGATTTCGTCCCCTCTTATAATATTCTTGTTTTAGAGGAGGATTTGCGACGGTGAACTAGTTCATCACTTTTATGGCACGAGTTATACATAGGGAATAAATTATTACTAGCTAAAGCTGCTGAAAATGGAAAATAAGCAGTATTGCAGCGTCTCTTGCTTTTACAATATTAATAGAAAGGACAATACTTGAAGTACTAGTCTTATTTTTGGGATCCTTAATTGATTTGTATTGTCCATGGCCCACAAATGCAAACGAAGATCAGCGAGCTGTTATGATTTACAATATTGTACGTCTTCCAGAATTTATGTAATTAAGACAAAGACCATCTGTTGTGGAATATGCAAATATTAGACGAAAAGAAGTAATTACAAAATTGTTCAATGGTTAAATAGCTAGGTTATTATTCTTCCCATGTTTGTCTTACAGTTTTCTTGTTATGCCTAATCCTCTTAGCTCGTGGCTCTCTCATGTGGTTATTTATATGCTATTAGTACATTGCCAATTGGACGAGGTCCAGTTTTCAGCCCACATTAATGCACGTATTTAAAGATACTTTGGACACTAAAAGGTCGTTATGTAGTCTACTACTATAACTTAGTTTTTGGAAAAGAATTTGACAGACGAAGTGTAACTCCAAAGAATTGGTTATAGGGACGGTTCGGTGTCATCCCTGATGATGTTTTTAGGGACAGTCTCCAATAGCGTCACTAAAACTTTTTAGGGGCTGTTCATTCAACCACCCCTAATTTGGTTTTAGGGACAGCTGTGACAACCATACCAACTCATTCAAACAAGAGGAGTCAAACCAAATACAATTGCAGCAAAAAAAATTGAAACATTTAAGCATGCATCCCATCGACCACATGGAAGGATGCTATAAAAAATTCTCCTTTCTCATTCACTGTTGTTGTAGTCTCCCATATGGAGTGCTATTCACTTCATTAGCTGCTTCTTATGCCATTGACTTCATTTGATCTCTAGTTTTTTTTTGCCATTCATCTCTCTTCTATTATATAGAGTCTGAAACATAAAGAAACTGAGATTAAACAAAATTAAATGACAAGCAGCAATGAAGATTGTCTTGCATTGAATCCTTAAGATATTCATGATAATATAAATACAAAGAGAAACTGCAAAATCAAAATTTCCAACTTGATACTACTAAATCCAATAGAATAGGTACCTGCACAACTGAGTAGCAAAATGTATGAAAGGATAGACAAAACTGATAAAAAGAAACACTAAACTCTTCAAAGGAAAATATTGATACATAAAGAGAAGTCAATCAACTACATAGAAAAACATAAATATGAATACAAGAAGCATGAAAGAAAAATAAGAACTTATTTTTTTCTTATCAGAAACATAAAAATTAGCTAAAGAGATTAATATCATGAATAGAAAACAATCCGAGCGCTTGAAAGAAGGCTTGAGATATAGTTGAAAGAGTCTCTTTCTTCCCTATTTCAGATTTATTGTAAGTTGCATGTTAAGGGAAAAAAAAAGAAATAAATAAATAAGCAAATCCACCCATTCTCTCTCTTCTTCTGTTCCTTTGTAAGATTCTATCTCAATTTCCTTTAGGTAGATCATTAAGAATGTTGATTTCGTGTTTGGGGGTTCGCATGCATCTCTCTTATTGATACAACGATCCTATAAAAGAAACACAATAACACGTATCACATTTAAAGAGATCTGGTACAAATTTTTGATAAAAAAATGTCTGAGGAGAGAGAGAGAGAGAAACGTGGAGAGAGTGAGAGAGAGAGAAATGAGGACAGAGAGAAATGAGGAGAGAGAGAAACGAAGAGAGAGAGAGAGAGAGAGAGAGATAGACGAGAGAGAGAGAGAGAGAGAGAGAGAGAGAGAGAGAGAGAGAGAGAGAGAGAGAGAGAGAGAGAGAGAGAGAGAGAGAGAGAGAGAGAGAGAGAGAGAGAGAGAGAGAGATAAACGAGGAGAGAAAGAGAGAGAGAGAGAGAGAGAGAGAGAGAGAGACAAAAGAGGGAGGAAGATGAAGATATACCTGGGGATTCCGAGGGGGAAGAAGGTTTCCTAGCGGTGAAGAAGATACCCCGGGATCTAGGTCTCGTCTTTCGTGGGAGAAAGAAAACGGGAGTAAGCCTTAAAAACGGGAGAAACCCCTAAAAACGGGAGAAACCCCTAAAAACGAGAGTAAGGCCTAAAAATAAGGCCTAAAAATAAAGCCTAAAAATTAAGGTCTTAGGCAGTAAAGAAAACGGGAGTAAGGCCTCAAAATTAGGGTTTAATTTACGGATGCTTAAGGTAGACCACCCCTAGTAATTTGATTATAGATGGTTCCTTAAAAACCTGCCTGTAGTTATATGCATGAGCGATGGTTTGTTATTCGCCCGCCCCTAGTAATATTCTTTAGGGATGATTAATTAGTTGCCCGCCCCTAGTAATATATATTAGGGATGGTTAATTAGTCGCCCGCCCCAAGTAATATACATTAGGGATGGTTAATTAGTCGTCCGTCCCTAATAATATGTATTAGGGGCAGTTAATTAGTTGCGCGCGCCTAGTAATATACATTAGGGATGGTTAATTAGTCGCCCACCCCAAGTAATAAACATTAGGGATGGTTAATTAGTCGCCTGCCCTAGTAGTATATATTAGGGATGGTTAATTAGTCGTCCGTCCCTAATAATATGCGTTAGGGCGGTTGGTTAATCTCCGCTATTTAGAGACGGGTTTGTCCTAGTCCGTCTCTAAAGAACTTTTTATAAGGACGGTTATTAGTAAAACCCGTCCCTAAAAGGCATTTTTCTACTAGTGACTGATCCATATTTGGTTATGAATCCACCTCCACAAAAGAATCGGCAAAATGAGAAAGTTGGTGAGATCCGTCTCCATTTCTGGCGTTGTCATCCAACTGATGATCCTATGGGTAACCCATGGCGCCAAAACCACATATTTTCAACCAAAACAATGTTATTGAGACAAAAAAAAGAAAAAAGAAAAAAAAATCATTAGATGATCATATTCCTACTGGAACCTACTACTTGAAGGAGAAAACTTAAATTAATGATATGTACCTTGAAACTTCCAAGCATCTGCCATGGCCATGCAGTCAAGAACCCGGGTTTGGTTGCCATATTTGTTATGTGTTTATGATTGCTGTGCAACATTTAAGTGATCCTTCCAATTTATAGGGCAAAGTCCGTCAGAAAGTGAAAATTTAAAAATTAAACGAAGTTTATTACAAATTGTGAATATAAATTTTAGAAAATTGGAGTTGTAAAAATATATAGCTAGTACATAAATTAATGGAGTCCTCACTCTTGATGGAGACTAGAAACAAAACCAATAAATGGGTGCATGGTGTCATTATTAGACTGGCCAATGCATGAACCAAATATTGCAATACGGTTCACTAGCAAAGTAAAGGACGTAAGATCAACCTTATCTCTTAAGTGTCAGTACTGGTCCAACAGTAATTAACACATGAGGAGATCAACCACAGGTTTAATAATGCCTTAAGTTTCACATGAATCATGTTGTAAACGTTCTACCACATGAAAACATAAGTGGCTATCTTTCAATGAAATAAGTATATATCAGA
This sequence comes from Aristolochia contorta, assembly GCA_022405105.1. NCBI lineage: Eukaryota > Viridiplantae > Streptophyta > Magnoliopsida > Piperales > Aristolochiaceae > Aristolochia > Aristolochia contorta. The sequence continues at coordinate 101,569 of JAHZSQ010000065.1, read as the reverse complement.
AGAATCTGCATGAAAGTTCCATTTGTAGCCATGACTAGTCATGTTATTTTCGGGTATTCGTTCATTAAATCATAGAACCACATGAGCTCTCAAGTTTAGGAGCACAAAAGAAAATGAGGGTTCTACCAATTGACAGATATGCAAGGTACATTATTGTTAACCGACTGGAGGACTTCAATCCCTTGACACATTACATTAATAGTGAAAACTCAATTTCCAAGGTAACCAATTAATACTTTGAGTTACACCTTCTATCGAATTTTTTTTTTCATATACTAGGTCATAGTAGTAGATACAAATCAGCACTATACTAATGGTTAGCATTAATCGTCCGTCTAATCCGTGACATCCATTAGTAAAACTTCTATTTACAGTTGAGCATCGGTATAGAAGCATTAGAATAAAAAGCATAGGTAAATCCTTCACGTCATCTGACGGTAATTGGAACCCTCAATAAAAAAGACAATTTATCATGTGAACCAGAGCATAGCTCAGTGATAAAATTAATATTTTATTGATGCTTTGAAAATTTTTGGTAATTAATAATTAGTTTATTCATATCATTTTTCGACAGTTTCAACCGTTGGTAACTGTATTTATTTCAAAATGGTTTCTATTTTCCACTATTAATTACATGTATATTTAGAAATTTTTAAAAAATCCATACACCAAGAAGAAAAATATTTCATACACACTGATAAAAAAATAAATTTTATTTATAGGAAATGTCACAAATAAATTAAAAAAATTTAATCGTAGTCCCCCAAAAAAATTCATAGAGGTGGGAATGTGATACAAACATAACAAAAAAAAAAGAGTAATGCTAGCTAACTGCACCTAGGCCGTAGTACCTTACTCAATAGGAAAACTTTAAACAATAATAAAATATTTTTATTTTATAAAATATTAAAAAATAAAGAATAAACCCAAGGTAACTATGTTTCAGATTGGCTGGTTACATCATGTATGTAAGATAAGTACTATGCATAGGTGCAACTAGCATTTTCCAAAAAAAGTAGTATTCAAGATGCCTCCGTTGTTAAGTACCCTAAGTTATATGCTGCACAAATTTCTTGTGCCAACCCCAAAACTGGTATGAAGGGCCCCTCCCCGTTCGTCCTCTGGTTCTGCCAAAGGAGAAAAAAATTAACTAAAATGACGATAAACACAAGATAAATTTATTTCGAAATATTCGTTTAATAAGATTGCCAGCCAAAATGGTGAGTGCATGATCGCTAGTTTCCTCATAGATCGCATCTCCTCTCTTTTTCCTCTCCCTCGCCTCCTTTTCTGCCTTTCTTTTCGTCTCCCTGGCCTCCATTGGAGTGTCTCTCATTCCTTCTCCCTCACCTCTGTTGTAGCCTCTCTTTCTCTCATCCTAACTTCAATGGCTACCTTCGTAGCCTTAATTGCTACCTCCCTTTACGTTATTTTTTATGAGGTGTTGAGCATTGAACCATGCATTGACTTGGGTTAATTCCTTGATTTCGTCGCCCTCTTATTAATTTATTAAAAGTCAGGTGATGATGATTGATGATTCTTGAAGCCAATTACGCAAGAATCAATTTCCAAACCTTAATTGCCGCGAGCTCATTGATTTGAACACCGCCTGCTCGGCATCCTTTAATCGTTTCTAACTTGTCAACACTTTGAAAAGGCTCAAACTCTCTTTTCCATTTAGGATCCAATATTTAGACCCACATCTCTGATCTGTATATATATGCTTGCATTAATTGGACGAAGCTGCTCCACAATGATTTTCCAGCCGTACTGATGAGACAACTAGCGTTTTGACAATTTAATATATATCAGAAGAAAGAAGACAAGGCCTGCAGCCTGCAAACATTTCGGTTTCCTTGAGAAGGAAACCACAGGAGTAAAGAAACACGTCTGCCTAAGGCTGCAATAGGAGAATGGGTTGGTAGTTGGAAGTGCTCTTTATGAAATTGAGTATCATATATATGAAAGATACGTGGAAAGTGTAACTGAACAGATGGCAACTTCAATATTGGCAGTTCCCGAGTACCAATTTTTTATTATTTTTTTTATTTTTTTTAGGGTCTGATGCAATATTAAAGTAATCTAGGTAGCTAGAAGAAAATACTATGGAGGTTGCAAAGGTCATCTGAGGAACTCCAGTTATTAATTATTTAAGTTTCAGACATCATTTATTTATAACTTTATAAAACAGCTGCATTCTGCTAAAGAAAACTTGAACGTGGCCGGCAGACAATTTTAAGGGGACAAGAAAGCACATTAATCAAATGAGAACTCCAATTGTTTTCCTAAATTAAATGCCGCTTTTCTGGCTGAGCTTCTCATATCCAATATTTCAAATGGCGGTGGGCATTGAAGGTGGTATCCTATGCTTGTGCTATAAATTGTAATATGAAGGCAACCAAGTGTATATGCAGTGATCAGCAGAGATCACAGAGATAACGCGCCAATGGCAACCAAGCCTGGGATCTTGACTGCATGGCCATGGGAGAGGCTTGGAAGTTTAAAGGTACGTATCATTTTCAGTATGTTTCTAGCTAGTCTTTTCCTTCAAGCTTTTCAAATACTTACATTGTGGCTGCAGTACGTGGTTTTGGCGCCATGGGTTGCCCATAGCATCTACAGTTGGGTGACAAAGCCGGAAGGGAGAGGATCTCACCAACTTTCTCATTCTGCCAATTCTTCTGTGGAGATGGGTTCATAACCAAATATGGATCACTCTATCTCGGTTCCAAACTGCTCGGAGCAAACACAAGATAGTTAACAAAGGCATTGAGTTTGAGCAAGTTGACAGAGAAGAAAACTGGTTGTCCATCTCACCACTATGACTTCCTTTTTATGTTGTTAATTAATTGTTTCTGTATCTCTTCTCTCGCACTAAGACGTTTGGAAAAATGCACGGCAGGGACGACCAGATACTATTGAATGGCGTTGTTTACTACCTGTTCAATCACCACTTTTCAGGAGCATCTCACTTACCCATGTGGAGAACAGATGGGTTGATTTTGACTATTTTGCTTCATATGGGTCCTGTTGAGTTTCTCTATTACTGGTTGCACAGAGCTCTCCATCACCACTACCTGTACTCAAGATACCATTCCCATCACCACTCCTCCATTGTTACCGAACCTATAACCTGTAAGCATGCATGCATCTTTTACATTCTCTTTTCTCATCTAAAATTGTCACTTGCATGTATTTATATCATTGATTAAATCAAATCCTCGTCACTGATATTGTAATTTATTTTCACTATATTGTTTAATTTATGACAGCTGTGATTCATCCATTCGCGGAAATCTTATCTTACTATATACTGTTCTCAATTCCCCAACTGGTAATTTGGCTCACTGGTACAGCCTCGATACTGGTAATAGCAACTTACCTGACATACATTGATTTCATGAACAATATGGGCCACTGTAATTTTGAGCTTGTTCCAAACTGGCTCTTCAAAATCTTTCCCCTCTCAAGTACTTTATGTACACCCTTCGTGAGTATTTCTCTTCACCTGGACTCTTGCTGAATGTTATTATAGAAACTGAGGCATGCATAAATGACATTTTCCTGAAGCATATGTTTTTATGTACAGGTTTCATTCTCTCCACCACACCCAGTTTCGGACCAACTACTCCCTCTTCATGCCCTTGTACGATTACTTGTATGGTACAGTGGACAAATCATCTGATGCCCTCTATGAAAAGTCTCTCAAAGGAGTAAAAGAGATCCCACAAGTGGTCTATCTCACCCATCTAACGTCTCTGGACTCCATCTATCATATGAGGCTGGGATTGGCTTCCTTGGCATCAAAATCGTACTCTCCAAAGTGGTATTTATTGATGATCCAACCACTCACATGTCTGTCTGTGATATTTAGCAGCATCTTTGGCTCCACTTTCACTGTGGAGTCCATCAAGTTAGATAAACTCAAGATGGAGACATGGGCTATTCCGAGGTTTAGCTTTCATGTAAGTAATTAAGAAACATGAATTCAATATTTTCCCACTTTGAATTAGTTGTCTCTCCATTATTTTTTAAAGTAATTTGTTTGCTTTTGAAGTTGGTAGTAAGAATGACTTGTTGCATGCATATGTTTTTGTAGTATTCTTTATCGTGGCACCGAGATTCAATCAATAATATGATAGAAAAAGCCATACTGGAAGCAGAACTTGATGGAATAAAGGTGATGAGTCTGGGTCTTCTTAATCAGGCATGAATCGATCAATCCCACTATGATTAATCTACTTATATAGAAAAGGTCGTTAGAAAGAGTAAAATGGCAATTACATTGGTTTCTCTTTTACATGCAGTCGGAAGAACTAAACGAAAAGGCAATCTCTATCTCCGAAAGCACCCAAAACTCAACGTCAATTTGGTTGATGGGACAACTCTAGCAGCTGCAGTCGTTTTAAATTGCATTCCACAGGGTATAGATGAAGTTATTTTGAGGGGACAGACTTCCGGTGCAAGTTACGCTATAGCCCTCGTGCTATGCCAAAAGGTATCAAGGTAAGTTGGTGGAACTCACCCAAACAGCTAGTCCTAGAACAAGCTACAGTCAAAATTACATGTTAAATTTTACGAAGTGTTGTTACAGGTTGCAACAACGTGCAAATATGAGCACCGGCAGCTAAAAAGACAAGTACCTGCCAAATTCTGGAGTAATCTGGTCCTCTCTGACAAGTATGATGCCAAGGTAATTTTATCTAGTTAGTACTTTGATCCAGTGCTAGCCATCAAAATAATTAATGATCAGACCTAACACTCCACTTCAACCCCATTAAATTACAGTTTATATATGGGCCAAGACCTATAAATTAATTAAATCGAGCACATGAGGAAGCTTAAAGTAATAAAACCACAGTTTAAATCAGATAATTAATCAGGGTAAATTAAAACGTCATCTCCTCAAATTTGATGTCCAATTTGGTTTTAAAATTAACACAGGTTTGATCCAGAAATATTCATGTAATAGGAAACTGATCAAGATAGATAACGTGGGAGTATTTGTGCAGGTATGGTTAGTGGGAAACGAGGTGAGTGATAAAGAACAAGGGAAAGCGCCCAAAGACACATGTTTCATTCCCTTCTCGCCGTTGCCAGTAAATCACGTGAGAAAGGACTGTTTCTACCACACAACCCCAGCAATGAGGGTCCCCAACAATCTGGAAAACATGCATGCCTGTGAGGTAACCCGTTGATCAGTAAATTAATATCTAGAATGCAATAGCCATTTGCATGTTTTATATCATGATATACAGTTACCACTGGACTGTTATATATGCAACAGAATTGGCTGCCTCGAAGGGTCATGAGTGCGTGGCGTATAGCAGGAATCATTCATGCATTGGGGATGGGATACCCAAGAGTGTGGTGATCATGAGCAAGTGCTGCTGAATGTTGACAAAGTATGGAATGCAGCTCTTCGACATGGATTTCGTCCCTCTTATAATATTCTTGTTTTAGAGGAGGATTTCCGATGCTGAACTAGTTCATCACTATTATGGCACGAGTTATATATACATAGGGAATAAATTATTACTAGCTAAAGCTGCTCAAAATGGAAAATAAGCAGTATTGCAGCGTCTCTTGCTTTTACAATACTAATAGAAAGGACAATACTTGAAGCAGTAGTCTTATTTTTGGGATCCTTAATTGATTTGTGTTGTCCAAGGCCCACAACTGCAAACGAAGATCAGCGAACTGTTATGATTTACAATATTGTACGTCTTCCAGAATTTATGTTAGACAAATTAAGACGATCTGTTGTGGAATATGCAAATACTAGACGAAAAGAAGTTTACAAAATTGTTCAATGGTTAAATAGCTAGGTTATTATTCTTCCCCTGTTAGTTGCATTTGTATGTAATTTGTTCGTCGATCAAGTGCCTTAATTATCTAAAATGTTGTTGTGTCCATTTAATGTCCCATCAATCGAAATAATAATGGGACTTTCTTTTAATGATCAACGCTCAAGCACTATTTTTAATCATTTTTTTGCTCAAATGACAAGTAGTCGATATTTTTTTGCCTTGATTCCAGCTTATGAATTATTAACCTCTTTTGAACAAAATTCCCTGAAAAATGATGTTTTATTTCTGTATGCTTAGTTTTCTGTAATGCAAAAATTTCCTGAACAGTTTTGGAGTAATATTCGAAGAAATATTATCATAAAAATATGCCATAAGATAAAAATCTTAGTTGTAATTTTGAGGGTGTGGATCAGGAAGTAGAAGAAGTTACCACACTAGGGATCAAATTCAATAAATACACACACACACACACACACACACACACACACACACACACACACACACACACACACACACACACACACACACACACATATATATATAGAGAGAGAGAGAGAGAGAGAGTTCAATATAACTGCTGAAATTCATTCAAGTGTAATTATTTTATTTATTTTCGCATTAATAATTATTTTTTATGGATTCCACAATTCAGAATATATTCTAGGACAACATATGTCTTACTGTACTTCTAGTCTGAACTTATTATACAGTATCACCCATCTAAACACGGTTTGGGGAAGGCACTAAGTGAGAGGAAGAAATCCGTGTCGAAGTGCAGCATTCCATACTTTGTCAGCTTCAAGTATTTCATTTCCGCACTCATTGGTATCCCATCCATCCAGTGCATGAATGATGCCTGCAACTCGCCATGCACTGATAACTCTTCGAGGCAGTTCATTCTGTCACATAAAAAATTTGTTATATACGATACTATGTGAATGGAGAGTGTAGGAGTAGCGGAAGCTAGCTAGAAAGATATGATTCAAGTAGTACCTCACAAGTATGCATGTTTTCAAGTTTCTTAGGAGCTCGCATGGCTGGTATGGTATGGTAGAAACAGTCCTTCCTCAAATTCCTTACTGGGATTTGAGAATAGGGAAGGAAACATGCACATCTGGGTGCTTTCTCTTGTTCTTTATCCGTTATCCCATTTCCCACCAACCATACCTTGGCAATATCATAGTTATCTGTAAGAACTATATAACTCCAGAGTTTGGTTGGCAATTGTCTTTTTAGCTCTTGGTGTTCAAATTTACAAACTGTTGCGACCTGTATCATACAACTCAGAGGTTAATTAAATACACTATGAGAAGGATACATCATGTGATCAGCGGGTTAATTAATTTGATACAGTGAGTAATTCAACCGACTTAATTTATAATTACCTTTATTCCCTTTTTGCCTAATCCATGGGCTATGGCATAACTTGCTTTTGAAACTTGTCCTCTCATTATAACTATTTCAGTTCCTCGTGGTATGCATTTTAAAACAACTGCGGAAACCAATGCGGTCCCGTCTACTAATCTCACTTTCAGTTTTGGGTGCGTTTGGAGATAGAGCTTTCCATTTCCGTTTAGTTCCTCTGACTGCAGAAATAAATTAAATAAACAAAATCGCTCAATTTTCTTTCTTTTTGAGTTCAACTTTCGTAAGTATTTTTCTTGTTAAGGAAACCCTAGAAAAGATCACGTCTACATTTCAAAAGTATTATTAGGAGTTACTGAATGATTCTTACCTGATTATAAAGACCCAAGCTCATCACTTTGACTCCTTCACGGTCTGCCTCCAGTATGGCTTTCTCTATCATGTCGTTGATTGAATTTCTGTGCTTTGATAAATGATACTGCAAAACTTGCATGCTCAAATAAGTTCAAAAGAGACGGCTTGATCGGTCGTTCAATATTCAAAATGGTTGGTCAGGATTTTTATTGATTACTTACATGGGAGCTGAATCTGGGTATTACCCATGCCTCAATTTTGAGGTTATCTAGGTTGATGGACTCCGTGGTGAAGGTGGAACCAAATACCCAGGTCAGTATCACAAACACAAATGTCAATGGTTTGATAATCAATAGATACCACTTTGAACAGTAGGGTTTTGATGCCAAGGAAGCCAGCCCCAACCTCATATGGTAGATGGAGTCCATGGAAGTTGGATGGGTTAGATAAACCACTTGTGGGATCTGTAATTTGTTTCCCTTGAGAGAGTTTTCGTAGAGGGTATCGGATGCTTTGTCCACTGTACCATACAAATAATCATAAAATGGCATGAAGAGGGAGTAGTTGGTTCGAACTGGGTGTGGTGGAGAGAATGAAACCTGTTGATCAGGAAAATATTTCATTTGGTTTAGTAAATATATATAGTCGGGCCAAAATTCTTTGGGTTGCGTGGTGATCTATAAACATGTATGAAGAGATCAGGCAGTTCAATCATAGTGTGAAGAGACTTACGATGGTGTGTATATCAAGTATTTGAGATGGGGGAAGAGTTTGAAGACCCAGTTAGGAACAAGCTCAAAGTTGCAGTGCCCCATATTATTCATGAAATCGGTATACGTGATGTAAAGTATGATTCCCATACGAGAGCTGGTGCCAGCGAACAACATTACCAGTTGTGGAACCGAGAAGAGTAGATAATATGCATGATAGGATCTCTGCAAATGGATGAATGACAGCCGCCCAAGTTTAAAAAAAAAATGTAAAGGAATGTTAGTGAAATGAACAGAAACAGTGAAGCACCTAAATCCAAACATGACCCAAAAGATGAAATTAGTCTCAATAGGGAGAGTGAAAAGGAATGACACCAAATTAATACCCAGTAGGTGAATTTAGTCTCAACAGTGAGATCTAATGTTAGAGAAGGTGAAGAAGAACTTACTCTGTCTCTTATTCTAATTTGGGCTGCGTGCTGAAGCCAGATTCGGTTTCTAGTACGCACTTCACAAAAAATGCAGGCACTTAGAATATAAAATACTCTGGTTTTAAGAGAAAACAGTGGTTTAATAAGAACCATGTGCCTTCCATGAAAAAAAAGTATATATTCAAGCAAAAACCGATGACTTTTCATAAAAACATTACTAGCACTACCAAAAAAAAAAAAAAAAAAAATTAAAGAAACAATATTATACACAATAATATTTTCACTGGAAAAATTGTTAAGCTTAATGCATGGTGTAGATTTCAATGGAGTAAAAACCACTGTTTTTTATCCCGGCCCAAAAGTATTACTTCTGAAAGAATAGAAAATGATCAGCACACTTATGATGAAAATAACAATTTTCACTCCATCTCCACAAAGAAGGCATTAGCAGTTTCTTTGAAAACACAGCTTTAAATTTCTTCGAAAAACAGCTTCATCTTTTTTTTTTTCCCTCTACGTACGGACCCTACTCCTTGCATGTTGCTTGTTTTCTACATTTTAGCCACACTCTAAACTTTTCTGCAAGAAGATTTTAATTGGGTTGGCATTTTTATATGAGGCATGATCACTATCAGTGATAAGATGCAGGAAACGACCTGTCTCCATCCTCCATGACCGAAGGGAGTGAAATAGACAGACAATTTAAGGAGCACTTTCAGAAATTACGAGGACATAATATGCTGAAAACTGTAATCTGTAACATTATGAGGAATTAAAATGAAAGCGAAGATCAAAGAGGATAAATATTTTACAGGTGATCGGTTCCGTAACAACTGAGGAATGGTGGTGGGAATGGTATCGCGAGTAGAGGTAGTGGTGATGGAGAGCTCTGTGGAACCAGTAGTAGAGAAACTCCACCGGACCCATGTGAAGCAACCCAGCTAAGATCATCCCGTCCGTTCTCCACATGGGCATGCGAGTCGTGCCTGGAACGATTCGATTCACAGCTTAGAAGAGAAGGCCGCTCAGTATGATGTGGTCGTCCCTGCAGCCATATATATTATATACGTCTTTGTTCACATATATATGTCTGAGAGACTACAGATTAAACAAATGACAGAGAGCTAGGCAGATCAGTGCTGGGGGAGGAGGCGCACACCAGTTTTCTTCTCTATCGACTCGATCAAATTCGATAGCCCTGTTTACTATTTTGTGCTTGCCTCGAGCTGTTTGGTGCCGAGAGAAGCTTATCCATATCTGATTATGCATCCACCTCCAAAGAAGCGGGAAGATGAGGAAGTTGGTGAGATCTCTCTGATCATCTGGTTTTGTCACCCAGAGATACATACTTTGAACCATCCATGGCGCCAAAACCACGTACTTAATTTGATCACCATAAACATGAAATCAGACAAGTTAGAAGAGAAGTCGACATATGATCACCAGCATGCATCTGAGATACAAATAAATTCATATATACCTTAAAGCAACCAAGGCTCTGCCAAGGCCATGCAGTGAGAATCCCAGGCTTAGTGGCCATGAGTATCGTTTCCAAATATCTCTGGGATCTTTGATTCGATCTATTGATTTCTCCATTGAAGTACTTATAAAACAAGTTATTAAAGAATGAGGTCCTACTTCCATTGAACAACATAGGTAGGGTACTGTATTGGGACCAGTCACATGGCAGATACTGGATTAATTTACAAAAACAACAAGAGAAATGAAAACGTGTCTGAGTAGTTCGTGCACACGCACATGGAAAATAATAATATTTTGCGTGCACAGAAATTGAGGTGTATTGTTTTATTTCATGTGAGTGTGTGCACTACTCAGGCACTTGCTGTGTGGGCCTAGCATTATTCAAATAACAAAACCTAATATGTCACACTTCATTGCCTTCCTGATATAGACAGATCAGGACTAGTTACGTCCATTGTGAGAACATATCTTCTGTCTTTTCTCATAAAAATGAAATTATTTTTAAGAATCCAACCATTAATTATCGTGGCTAAAAATTGTTAATTTTCTATTTTTTGAAACTAGTGGTATATGACAAAAAACTGTTTTAACTAATGAAAATTAGAATTAATTTTACGATATCAAGTTATCCATCACTGTTTTTTATTAATCACTTTGGTACACTTTTCTACCAATTCAAAAGTAGTAGGTTCTTAGAAGTGTATATATATATCACTGTTTTAAATGAAATTAAAAAGAGAGAATTTTTTTCTCTCAAAATTTTCACACTGCTAGATTCTTGGCCATAGGAGTAATTTTAACTAATATTTCATGAGATTGATATATGGGTTTTTGTGTGGGTGGTGTGTTTGTTTGTATGCATTTGAACCAATTTAATATGAAAGTTTAACGAGCTGCAAAACGTGTGAATTTAGAAATTGAATGTATACTTTGGTGTTGATTAGCAAACGAGGAACAATAAGATTGAATAATTGGATGCAGAAACTTTCTTTTCTTAGTTGGGTGGCGAGGCAAAAATAATTATTGGGTAGATCAATTAATAAAAATAAAAATATTAAAAAAAACTAAATAATATAAAGACTTCTAATATTTTTAAGAATTTTTAAACAATATTGGATTAATGATGACAGTACCTCCTACAGGTACCTTCTGACATGACATCCAAGATGTATCAAGGGCAGTTACGTTGCAGCAACTCCCTCTACGGTGTCTGCGCCATTATCAATAAAATGCTAGGGTTCTGGATATATTTTTTTTCTTTGTAATATATGCTTATCCCGAGTCAACTTCATCTTTATTACAGCTTCTTGGGTATTTAATCTTCTTTTAAGGTGGGAAGTCCAATTATTCCCTGACAATTACCTATCAGGTGCCGATTCATCACATCTTGCATCTCTAATTTCATGCCAGCAGGAAAACTCTTGGAGATCTATCATATAGGATCCAGTGAGTTTCCAACCCATTAAGGTCTCATATATTTAGTATCGTATGGCAGGTTTATCTGAAATTGAGATAGCTCAAAAGGTCTCAATGGTCTGGCATGCAAGTAAAAGTGTCGAAAAATGGTTAAAAAGATTGTGGGAGATGAAAATTTAATGTTTCAGTTTAGAAAAGTGGTGCTTGTTGTAGCATAACCTGCTCGTGTTATGCATCTCAGTGGCTTTACTGCGGGCCAGAAGTGGCTATTTTGATAATTTAAAGAAAAATGATATCAGTACTTTGACATTCACAGTGAGGTTTTACATCCTGATGTGGCTGTCCTCTTGGCATTCCAGATAAGGTCTACGGTTGAGGCTTCCCTATAGAATAGAAAGATTGTTCCTATTTTATCTCTTACCTGGATTACTAAAGAGGATACCATGTCACATTGTAAAAACTCACAGTAAAAAGTCACAGTATGCATATCACCACTCTAATTTAAAATAAATAGAAAACACCAGTACTTTGATCCAATGGTAGGCATCAAAATAATGATCAGACCCAGCAGTCCACTTCAACCCCATTAAATTAGAGTTTAAATATGGGTCAAGACCTATAAATTAATTAAATTTATCACATGAAGAAGCTTAAAGTAATGAAACCACTGTTTAAATCAGATAATTAATCAGATAATTTGGTTTTAAAATTAACACAAGTTTGATCCAGAAATATTCATGTAATAGGAAACTGATCAATATAGATAACGTGGGAGCATTTGTGCAGGTATGGTTAGTGGGAAACGAGGTGAGTGATAAAGCACAAGGGAAAGCGCCAAAGACACATGTTTCATTCCCTTCTCGCCGTTGCCAGTAAAGAACATAAGAAAGGACTGTTTCTACCACATGACCCCAGCAATGAGGGTCCCCAACAATCCTGGAAAACATGCATGCTTGTGAGGTAACTCTTTGGTCAGTAAATTAAGACATGAATGCAATAGCCATTTGCATGTTATATATCATGATATACAGTTACCACTGGACAGTTATATATATATGCGACAGAATTGGCTGCCTCAAAGGGTCATGAGTGGCGTATAGCAGGAATCATTCTTGCATTGGAGGGATGGGATACCCACGAGTGTGGTGATCATGAGCAAGTGCTGCTGAATGTTGACAAAGTATGGAATGCAGCTCTTCGACATGGATTTCGTCCCCTCTTATAATATTCTTGTTTTAGAGGAGGATGATCTGATGCTGAACTAGTTCATCGATCACTATTATGGCACGAGTTATACATAGGGAATAAATTATTACTAGCTAAAGCTGCTGAAAATGGAAAATAAGCAGTATTGCAGCGTCTCTTGCTTTTCCAATATTAATAGAAAGGACAATACTTGGAAGTACTAGTCTTATTTTTGGGATCCTTAATTGATTTGCGTTGTCCATGGCCCACAACTGCAAACGAAGATCAGCGAGCTGTTATGATTTACAATATTGTACGTCTTCCAGAATTTATGTAAGACAAAGACCATCTGTTGTTGAATATTATGCAAATACTAGACGAAAAGAAGTTTACAAAATTGTTCAATGGTTAAATAGCTAGGTTATTATTCTTCCCCTGTTTGTCTTACAGTTTTCTTGTTATGCCAAATCCTCTTAGCTCGTGGCTCTCTCATGCGGTTATTTATACGCTATTAGTACATTGCCAATTGGACGAGGTCAAGTTTTCAGCCCACATTAATGCACGTACGAAAGATACTTTGGACACTAGAAGGTCGTTATGTAGTCTACTACTATAACTTAGTTTTTGGAAAAGAATTTGATAGACGAAGTGTAACTCCAAAGTATTGGTTACCTAAGTTGAGTTTGCTTTATGGCAATATGTCAAGGATTTGTAAGACCTCCATTCAGTTAACAATAATTTATATTCTAAACCTGTCAGTTAGAAGAACAGAGGCCTTATTTTCTCTTGTGCTCATAAACTTCTGAGAGCTCATGTTGCTCAATGATTGACAGGGATTGAACGAATTCCTGAAGATAACATGGATCACACATTACTTGCCGAGGCAGAGAGCGCATGGGCTCAGCGTGAGTGGACTATTCAACATGTGTTGTTCCCTTCTATGCGCATTTTCCTCATGCCACCAAAAGCCATGGCTACAAATGGAACTTTCGTGCAGGTTCTTTTGATACTTATTTCATGAAAGATGACGACCTTTCATATTTTCACTGGTAGAATGTTTAGAACATTCATGTAAAACTTTATGCAGCTTGAGCACTACCATATGGTTAAGCATATTGGGCTCTAGTGGGCCTCAGGTAAAAACAGAAGAAAGATGAAGTTACTAATAGAATGATATAGTAATGCATATAAAAGAGAAAATTGAAGCAAAATAGATGCAACGTAATGGAGGAGAAGAATAGATAAACTGCTAAAAGTGCAGTGTTGATTTGAAAATGGTTGTATTACTCATATTGCCTAATATCTAGTTTCCTTAGTAAAAATATAGGATGTGTTTTGTAGAGTTTCATTGGGCCTAAGGCCATGTATGTAACTTTTAACAAGCCTAAATATATAAAGAATCATGAGAGGATGAGGTGCCTCTTCCCTCTATTTCCTCTTTAGTGACAAGCTAATTACCTCCCTCCCTCCCTCTTCTGGAGTAAATAAACGACTGACTTTCTTCTTCATTTTGGAATTTTGACAGGTTGCATCTTTGGAAAAGCTTTACAAAATATTTGAAAGATGCTGAGACGTGCATCTTTGTTGATATGTAACAGCTTTGTGCTATAGCAAATGATAGGATTTTTGGACCTCAATTTGCTATAATGTCTGGCCGAGTTCTGCTGTAGTTTGTCATTAGCTTGTATGTTGATGGCAGCAATTTTGTGCATGTTGTAACATGTAATGTTTCATTGGACAGTTCTGCTCTTTGAAAGATCTTATTGGTGGGTCTGTATAACTTCTGAAAGATGCGGTGATCACTTTGTATGGTGTACGAAGGTGACTTCTTATAAGGGAGTTAATCTTAAAAACACTTTGAAGGATCAAATTGGTGTAAAAATTCTTGTTATCTAATTGAATCAGGAGCTTGGCTTTTTGGTAAATTTTCTGGCAATAGGTAGAAGGGCACATAGAAGTAGTCTTAGAATTGAAAAAAATAAAATCTATGTACAACTGAATCAATGTTTACCCGAATCTTATTTCTGGACTAATTTTTTCTTCATCATTAATGAATTATTATACTTTTGTTATTGGATGACCACGGTTCCATCGAACCATTAATATCTGAACTAGGTCATAAGGGCAAAAACTGAGTGATTCAGTTCCCTTTTTATTTAGTTATTAAACGAATTATTTCTTGGTTGAATCAGTACTTAATTCGTACCAAAACCGGACGTTCTCCTTTGCCTAAGGCCCACTTCTTAAAATCTGACCTACTCTCCGAACCCGACCCCACCATAGGAAGCCGGGCCCGCAGTTCCGCAATGTCCCCCTATGATCCAATCGCTTCCCAACCTTGGTCTGTAAACATGCTCTGCGACCAAATCTCGAAATGTTGTCTTGTGATCTTGCCCCCCTGCATCTGTGATGCATGAAAATAAAAAAACTGACCTCATCTGCACCTTACAAACCTTTTTATACACCACAAAATCATCCTAACGAATACGATTCTATCCAAAACATTAATGACCACAACCTTTTCCCACCCTACAAATCCGATGCTATACTGCCTACAAATGCATTCCATATATACTTGTCATGAACAGTCGACCCCACCCTTATGGACCTAACCTTACTCTAGGATCCCGACCAGCCTTATGATCCAACCCCATTCCAAGAACATGACCCTGCCCTAAGAAACAGACCCATAACCGACCCCACCTTATGTACCAACCCAATCCACCCTAGGAACCCAACTTGCACGAACTCGATCGGCCTCACCCCATGAACACGAGCCTAACATGCTGTACAAACCGGGTCTCTTTACAAATTCGTCCCTACCCTAAGAACCCAACACTAGTACCCGATCGATTTGCCTAACACTGCCTCATGCCTTACGCTCTTGTCTTGTATTAACTCATGCTGTGTCTTTGCTCACCCACCTCAAGACGTCATGCATGCTTGGTCGCTACCCTGAAAGACTTCCACCCGATTTTACCTAACAAGCCAACCACTGTACTATGCCTTTGCAACTCCTCACTTGCATAGTCTTACATAGACCGGCATCTTGATTTTATAATGCTACTTAATCCACCACACAACTCCTGCCAAAGGAAAGTCATGTCTTGCTAGTTGGCCTCACAGCCCTATCTTTTGTTTTTAAGATTTTTCTATGGTATTAAGTATTGAAAAATTTTATGTAGTTTCATAATAAGATCCCAATTTCTGTACGATTTTGATGTATTTAAATTAATTTTAAGAATTTATTGTACATGAATTTAACTTTTGCATGCAAGAGTCACTGAAAACTCATATTGTATTCTAATATTCAGCAAAATAAAAATCTATATTTTTTATTTTTTAGTATTTTCACTTTTTTCTTTGGAATAATTAAAACTCTTTATATTGCTACTAATTACTACCAAAAATCCCGTGTGATGCATGAGAAATGAAATCCAAATAAAGTTTAATTTAAAGCTTTAATCTATATCTTACTTTATAAATATGCATCTGAACCTCCAAACTCCCCCAACTATACATACGTCACAACATGTCTTATTGTAGTACATTATCTGATCCGAACTTATTATATTGTAACACTTGAGATCTCAACACAGTTTGGGAAACGCACTAATTAAGTGAAAGGAAGAAATCCGTGTCGAAGTGCAGCATTCCATACTTTGTCTGCTTCAAGTATTGTATCACCACACTCGTGGGCATCCCATCCTTCCAGTGCATGAATGATGCCTGCAACACGCCATGCACTCATAACCCTTCGAGGGAACTCATTCTGTCACATGAGAAATTCGTTATATATAGTATGAAAATAAGGAGTGTAGGAGTAGCATAAGCCCGAAACAATATTGGGATTCAAATTATAGGTACCTCACAAGCATGCATGTTTTCAAGATTCTTTGGGACTCGCATGGCTGGTGGGGTGTGGTAGAAGCAGTCTTTCCTCAAACTCCTTACTGGGTTTTGAGAAAGGGAATGAAACATGCGCCTTTGGGTGCTTTCTCCTGTTCTTTATCTGTAATCCCATTTTCGACCAACCATACCTTTGCAATATCATGGTTATCTGTAAGAACTATATTACTCCAGAGTTTGTTTGGCAATCGTCTTTTTAACTCTTGGTGTTCAAATTTACAAACTGTTGCGACCTGTATCATACAAAGATCTTTATAAATCACACGATGAAAAGGTAACATCATGTGTTGAGCCGGTTTATTAATCCAATGGAATGAGTTCATGAACCAACTTAATTACCTTAATTCCCTTTTTGCATAATCCGAAGGCTATAGCATAACTAGCTTTTGAAACTTGTCCTCTCATTATAACTATTTCAGTTCCTCGTGGAATGTGTTAAAAGTGGAGACAAGCATAGTGGGTGGGTCCCACTAATAAGTGGGATTCCCACCCACTTAATTAAAAATGCAACCCCCCTTTATGAAATCTTAAGGGGGTTTCATTAATTCATAAGGGGGGGCATGGCGGGCGCCGCATGATTGGCGCCGAACCAGGCGGGCGCCGCATTGCGGGCGCCAAAATTGCGGGCGTCAACCATGGCAGGCGCCGACCATGGCGGGCGCCAAACAAAGCGGGCGCCGACTGAAGATGGGCTCCTATAAATAGGTTCCCGCAACTTCTTCTAAAACAACACAACCAGAGAGAAATCTTATGTGTACGAGAGCTTCAGTCTAGAAGTTAGATAGCAGGAGAAGTTGAGTTGAGTGTTTGAAGCCTCTGCGTAGGCACAAAATACAGTGTAGTATTTTGTACTCCTCTTTCTTTGAGATAGTGAAATATTTCCATGGTGTGGGTCCGTGGATGTAGGCAATTTGGCCGAACCACGTTAAATTTTGGTGTCTTATTCTTGAGCGTCTATTATCTTTCTCGGTGGCATATGATATTTCGTGGGTCCCGCTGATCTTGGGAGGAATTAGTAGCGTCCGAATTCCCAACAACTGGTATCAGAGCAGGGTTCGTAATTTTTCTTTAAATTCTTAGTATGCTCTGTGATTGCAGCATAGGCTGATCTTCCACATCAGAAAAGTATTTTGAGAAAATTACGTTCTTTGCGTTTGAGTGGGAGCGATGGCCACAGAGGAGAAAATTTCCAAAATTGACAAATTTGATGGCAAAAATTTTGGATTTTGGAAAATGCAAATGGAGGACTACTTGTACCAGAAGGATCTATTCATGCCGCTGAAAGAAAAGCCAGAAGGCATGAAGGAGGACGAGTGGGAGCTGCTTGATCGAAAAGGACTCGGCGCAATCCGATTGACGTTGTCAAAGTCAGTTGCTTTCAACATAAAACATGAGAAGACAACGACGTCTCTCATGGCAGCTCTATCCAAAGATGTATGAACAGCCGTCGCAGCAAATAAAGTTCATTTGATCAAGAAATTGTTCAATATGAAGATGAGTGAAAGCGGAGATTCGAGCCCACCTCAACGAGTTCAATGAGGTGACGATCAATTATCAATGGTCGAAGTCACTTTTAGTGATGAAATTCGAGCCTTGTTGATTCTCGGACAGTTGCCCGAGAGTTGGAATGGCACAGTCACAGCCATTAGCAGCTCGGCCGGCAAGTCCAAATTGAAGTTCGATGATGTCGTAAGCATGATCTTAACTGAAGAGATCCGACGACGGTCGATGGAGCTTCTACTTACGGCGCCGCTCTCAACGTGAGATAGCGAGGCAGAAATTCATATAGAGGGCATGGTCGTGGGCCGAGAGCAAGTCGAGTAACGGCAAACCGAAATCCAAAAACCACAGAAATCCCAACAAGTCAAAGCATGTTGAATGTTGGAATTGTGGTCAAGCCGGACACTACAAAAATCAGTGTAAGGCACCTCAAAGGGAAATGGAGAATAAGACCGAGGTCAATATAGTGACCAAAGAAGCATGTGATGCTTTAATTTGCTCTATGGAGAAGAAGGATGTTTTTTGGGTAATAGACTCTGGAGCATCTTTCCATGCCACTGCAAATCGACACTATTTTGCAAACTATGTGTCGGGAAACTATGGAGAAGTATATCTCGGAGATGATCATCCTTGTAGCGTGGTGGGCATTGGAGAAGTTCAGATCAATCTCAATGGATCTGCCTGGAAATTGAAGGACGTGAGACATATTCCAGAGTTGAGGAAAAATTTGATCTCCGTCAAACAATTGTCGAGAGAAGGTTGTGACACTCACTTCTCAGGTGATTATTGGAAAATCACTAAGGGTGCCATGATAATAGCACATGGCAAGGATAAAGGTACCCTATATACTACAGAAAATGCAAGTTGCAGATAGCAAAGACGCGAACCTGTGGCACCAAAGACTTGGGCACATGAGTCAGAAAGGGCTCAAGTACATGCATGCAAAAGGGAAACTACCGGAGCTTCAGTCCACTGAAATAGACTTTTGTGAAAGTTGTATTTTCGGGAAGCAGAAACGGGTGAGTTTCAATACAAGTGGCAGAACTCCGAAGAAAGAGAAGCTTTAACTTGTTCACACAGATGTCTATGGTCCAACTACAGTTTCGTCGATCGGCGGAAAGTCATACTTTGTGACTTTCATTGATGACCACTCGAGAAAAGTGTGGGTTTACTTCTTGAGACACAAATCAGAAGTGTTTGACATGTTCAAGAAGTGGAAAGCCATGGTGGAGAATGAAACTGGAAAACGTGTAAAAAAAGTTGAGATCCGACAACGGTGGAGAATATGAAGATGCGACGTTCAAGAAATTTTGTTACCTAAATGGTATCAAGTTGGAGAGAACGTTGCCAGGAACACCGCAACAAAATGGAGTTGCAGAGCGCATGAACAGAACGTTCAGAAAGAGCCAGAAGTATGAGGATACATGCAGGCCTGCCAAAGCAATTTTAGGCGTTTGTCAACACGGCGGGCGTACCTAATTAATCATGGACCATTGGTACCATTGGAGTATAGGATACCGGAAGAAGTTTGGAGTGGAAAGGAAGTAATACTTTCTCATTTGAAAGTATTCGGTTGTGTCGCATATGTACCCATTAGTGATAATGCCAGGAGTAAGTTAGACTCCAAATCACTAAAGTGCACTTTCATTGGATATGGTGGAGATGAGTTCGGATACCGATTTTGAGATGACCAAAACAAAAAGGTCATTAGAAGTCGGTATGTCATATTCAGTGAAAGAGTGATGTACAAGGACAGAAATGCAATACAATCCAATGACACAACAGACGATGATCCAACATATGTCATTCCGGATGATAGTCCTACGTCGAAGCAAACAGATGAGAGTTTGCAGGCAAATGAGTTGGTCACAGAGGTTAATTCACCACAACCTCCTACTTCGACCCCTATTCTAAGAAGGTCAAGCCGACCTCATGTTCCAAACAGGAAATACATGAATTACATGTTATTGACCGACGCCGGTGAACCTGAATGCTATGACGAGGCATGTCAGGTGGGAGATTCTGTCAAGTGGGAGCTTGCTATGAAAGAAGAGATAAAATCTCTTATCTCAAACCAGACATGGGAGCTAGCTGTGTTGCCCAAAGGGAAGAAAGCACTCCACAATAAATGGGTGTACAGAATAAAAGACGAACATGATGGTTCAAAGAGATACAAGGCGAGATTGGTAGTCAAAGGTTTCCAGCAGAAAGAAGGAATTGACTATACAGAGATTTTTTCGCCAGTTGTGAAGCTGACAACAATTCGATCAGTGTTGAGCATTGTTGCAGTGAGAGGGCTTGCACATGGAGCGATTAGATGTAAAACTGCCTTCCTCCATGGTGACTTAGAGGAGGAAATATATATGCAGCAACCAGAAGGTTTCTCAGTGAAAGAAAAAGAGAAACTGGTGTGCAAATTGAAGAAGAGCTTGTACGGCTTAAAGCAAGCCCCAAGACAGTGGTACAAGAAGTTTGACGGATTTATGCAGAACAATGGCTACACGAGGTGTAATGCTGACCATTGCTGTTACTTCAGACGACTCGAGTCCAGCTATATAATTTTGCTACTTTATGTCGATGACATGTTTGTAGCCGGATCGGACATGGACGAGATTAAGAAGTTGAAAAAGCAATTATCGGCAAAATTTGAAATGAAGGACTTAGGTGAAGCAAAGCAAATTCTAGGGATGAGAATTTGTCGAGACATGCAAAATGGTGTTTTGACAGCTTGTCACAGTCAAGTATATTAATCAAGTTCTTCAAAGGTTTAGCATGAGCACTTTGCAAAACCTGTCAAAGACGCCATTAGCAAATCACTTCCGTTTGTCGAAGGACCAGTCTCCTAAGACCGAGGAAGAGAAACACTTCATGGCTAAAATTCCATACGCCTCAGCCATTGGAAGTTTGATGTATGCCATGGTTTGCACGAGACCAGATATTGCTCATGCAGTGGGAGTTGTGAGCAGATTTATGGCAAATCCTGGAAAGCAGCATTGGGAAGCAGTAAAGTGGATATTGAAATATCTACGGGGAACTACTGAGAAATGCTTATGTTTTCGACGAGGCGACGTAACACTACGAGGTTTCGTAGACGCAGATTTTGCTGGCGAGGTAGATCGCAGGAGGAGTACTACCGGTTAAGTCTTTTACTGATTGGCGCTCTCTGCGCTTAGTTGGATTTCGCGGATCTGAGAAGATTGTTGTGTTATCAACTACAGAAGCAGAGTACGTAGCAGTAACTGAAGCTAGTAAAGAAATGATATGGTTACAAGGTTTATTAGCAGAATTGGGTTGCGACCAGGAGAAAAACATTTTGCATAGTGATAGTCAGAGTGCAATACATCTTGCAAAGAATTCTGCATTTCATTCGAGGACGAAACATATTGGACTCCGATATCATTTCATCAGATCACTCTTGGAGGATGGAGAGTTGAAACTTGAAAAAATTCAAGGTACGAAAAACCCAGCCGACATGATGAACAAGACAGTAACCAAAGAGAAACTGGAGTTGTGCTCAGCTACAGTTGGTCTTCTGCAGTGAAGACATAAGAAGATGCCCACACCAGATTCCACTATACTGAAGAATGTTGTCTCCAAGTGGGAGATTGTTAAAAGTGGAGACAAGCATAGTGGGTGGGTCCCACTAATAAGTGGGATTCCCACCCACTTAATTAAAAATGCAACCCCCCTTTATGAAATCTTAAGGGGGTTTCATTAATTCATAAGGGGGGGCATGGCGGGCGCCGCATGATTGGCGCCGAACCAGGCGGGCGCCACATTGCGGGCGTCAACCATGGCAGGCGCCGACCATGGCGGGCGCCAAACAAAGCGGCGCGCCGACGAAGATGGGCTCCTATAAATAGGTTCCCGCAACTTCTTCTAAAACAACACAACCAGAGAAAATCTTATGTGTCACGAGAGCTTCGGTCTAGAAGCTAGATAGCAGGAGAAGTTGAGTTGAGTGTTTGAAGCCTCTGCGTAGGCACAAAATACAGTGTAGTATTTTGTACTCCTCTTTCTTTGAGATAGTGAAATATTTCCATGGTGTGGGTCCGTGGATGTAGGCAATTTGGCCGAACCACGTTAAATTTTGGTGTCTTATTCTTGAGCGTCTATTATCTTTCTCGGTGGCATATGATATTTCGTGGGTCCCGCTGATCTTGGGAGGAATTAGTAGCGTCCGAATTCCCAACAGAATGCATTTTAAAACAACTGCAGAAGCTAGTGCTGTCCCATCTACTAATCTCACTTTTAGTTTTGGGTGCTTTTGGAGATAGAGCTTTCCGTTTCCGTTTAGTTCCTCGATTGCAGCAAGAAAATAAAGAAAATCACTCAGTTTTCTTTCATGTTGAGTTTACTTTTCCTAAATATTTTTTTCTAGTCAAACCATTCAAAAGATCACAACTGCTACATTTTAAAAAGTAGGAGATGGTACTGAAGGATTCCTACCTGATTATAAAGACCCAAGCTCACCACTTTTGACCCCTTCACAGTTTGCCTCCAGAATGGCTTTCTCTATCATATTGTTGATTGAAATTTTCTGCCTCGCTAAATGATACTGCAAAACATATTGCTGAAGGTCAAAAAATAGAGTTGGATCAGCTCAATATACAAAATTAGTTAATCGAGATTTGTATTGAATACTTACATGGAAGCTGAATCTTGGTATTACCCATGTCTCAATTCTCAGTTTGTCCAGTTTGATGGATTCCAATGTGAAGGCGGAACCAAAGACCCAGGTAAGTACCACAAACACAAATGTCAATGGTTTGATAATCAATAAAGACGACTTTGAAGAGTAGGGTTTTGATGCCAAGGAAGCTAACCCCAACCTCAGATGGTAGATGGAGTCCATGGAAGTTGGATGGGTGAGATAGACCACTTGTGGGATCTCTAATTTGTTTCCTTTGAGAGAGTTTTCATAGAGGGCATCAGATGATTTGTCCACTGTACCATACAAATAATCATAAAATGGCATGAAGAGGAATAGTTGGTTCGAAACTGGGTGTGGTGGAGAGAATGAAACCTGTTGATCAGGAAAATATTTCATTTGCTTTAGTACATATATATAGTCGGGCAAAATTACTTTGGGTTGCGAGTTCTATAGACATGAAGAGAGGCATATCAATCATCATGTGAAGAGACTTACGATGGGGTGTACGTCAAGTATTTGAGAGGGGGATAGTTTTGAAAACCCAGTTAGGAAATAGCTCGAAGTTGCAGTGCCCCAAATTGTTCATGAAATCGATATATGTGATGTAAAGTATCACTGCCCAATTAGACAGAGTTCTAGTATACAACATCACCAGATGCGGGATCAGGAAGATTGCAAAATATGATAGTATTTCCGCGAAAGGATGAACCACAGCTGCCAGGGGTATTAAAAAAAGAGCAAATGGTGATCATAGACTCATATCTACAATAATCTGAATGGTCTGAGAACTGTAACTCTTCAAAGAGATGGATACTTACAGGTTATGGGTTCTGTGACGAAGGAGGAGTGATGATGGGAATGATATCGTGAGTACAAGTAGTGGTGATGGAGAGCTCTGTGGAGCCAGTAGTAGATAAACTCCACCGGACCCATGTGAAGTACAAAGGCTAAAATCATCCCATCTGTTCTCCACATGGGTAGATGAGATGCGTTTGATACATATCGATTAATCAGGTAAAAGCCAAGGCCGTACAGTATAATCTGGTCATCCCTGGAATGATATGTTTCTCCAAATTAACTATCATCTACGAGTGAAAACAATAAATATTAATCATATATAAAGAGAACCAAAAGTGAGACATACAACTAACCAGTTTTTTTCTCTGTCAACTTGCTCAAACTCAATGCTTTTGCTAACTATCTTGTGTTTGCTCCGAGCAGTTTGGAAACGAGATAGACTGATCCATATTTGGTTATGAATCCACCTCCACAAAAGAATCGGCAAAATGAGAAAGTTGGTGAGATCCCTCTCCATTTCTGGCTTTGTCATCCAACTGATGATGCTATGGGTAACCCATGGCGCCAAAACCACATACTTTCAACCAAAACAATGTTATTGAGACAAAAAAAAAAAAAAAAAAAAATCATTAGATGATCATATTCCTACTGGAACCTACTGCTTGAAGGAGAAAACTTAAGTTAATGATATGTACCTTGAAACTTCCAAGCATCTGCCATGGCCATGCAGTCAAGAACGCGGGCTTGGTTGCCATATTTGCTATGTGTTTATGATTGCTGTGCAACATTTAGGTGATCCTTCCAATTTATAGGGCAGAAAGTGAAAAATTAAAAATTAAACGAAGTTTATTACAAATTGTGAATATAAATTTTAGGAAATTGGAGTTGTACAAATATATAGCTAGTACATAAATTAATGGAGTCCTCACTCTTGATGGAGACTAGAAACAAAACCAATAAATGGGTGCATGGTGTCATTATTAGACCGGCTAATGCATGAACCAAATATTGCAATACGGTTCACTAGCAAAGTAAAGGACGTAAGATCAACCTTATCTCTTAAATGTTAGTACTGGTCCAAGTGTGAGGAGATCAACCACAGGTTTAATAATGCCTTAAGTTTCACATGAATCATGTTGTAAACGTTCTACCACATGAAAACATAAGTGGCTATCTTTCAATGAAATAAGTATATATCAGAAGAATCTGCTTGAAAGTTCCATTTGTAGCCATGACTAGTCATGTTATTTTCGGGTATTCGTTCATTAAATCATAGAACCACATGAGCTCTCAAGTTTAGGAGCACAAAAGAAAATGAGGGTTCTACCAATTGACAGGTTTGCAAGGTACATTATTGTTAACCGACTGGAGGACTTCAATCCCTTGATACATTACATTAATAGTGAAAACTCAATTACCAAGGTAACCAATTAATACTTTGAGTTACACCTTCTAACTATTATTTTTTTTTTCATATACAAGGTCATAGTAGTAGATATAATGACGTCACTGCTACAAATCAGCACTATACTAATGGTTAGCATTAATCGTCCGTCTAATCCGTGACATCCTTTAGTAAAATTTCTATTTACAGTTGAGCATCGGTATAGGAGCATTAGAATAAAAAGCATAGGTAAATCCTTCACGTCATCTGACAGTTGGAACCCTCAATAAAAAAGACAATTTATGTGAACCAGAGCTTAGCTCAGTGATAAGTAAACATGTATCAATGGTTTTAAAGCCGGAAATATACAATTATAATGTATATCTTTATTTGACGAAATTAACATTTTATTGATGCTTTGAAAATTGTTGGTAATTAATAATTAGTTTATTCATATCATTTTTCGACAGTTTCAACCGTTGGTAACTGTATTTATTTCAAAATGGTTTCTATTTTCCACTATTAGTTACATGTATATTTAGAAAGTTTTAAAAAATCCATACACCAAGAAGAAAAATATTTCAGGCAAACAGATAAAAAAATAAATTTTATTTATAGGAAATGTCACAAATAAATTAAAAAAATATAATCGTTGTCCCCCAAAAAAATTCATAGAGGTACGAATGTGATACAAACATTACAAAAAAAAAGAGTAATGCTAACTGCACCCAGGCCGTAGTACCTTAGTCAATAGGAAAACTTTAAACAATAATAAAATATTTTTATTTTATAAAATATTAAAATATAAAGAATAAACCCTAGGTAACTATGTTTCGGATTGGCTGGTTACATCATGTATGTATGATAGGTACTATGCATAGGTGCAACTAGCATTTTCCAAAAAAAAAAAGTAGTATTCAAGATGCCTCCGTTGTTAAGTACCCTAAGTTATATGCTGCACAAATTTCTTGTGCCAACCACTGGTATGAAGGGCCCCACCCGTTCGTCCTCTGGTTCTGCCAAAGGAGAAAAAATTAAGTAAAATGACGATAAACACAAGATAAATTTATCTCGAAATATTCGTTTAATAAGATTGCCAGCCAAAATGGTTAGTGCATGATCGCTAGTTTCCACATAGATCGCATCTCCCTCTCTCTTTTCCTCTCCCTCGCCTCCATTTCTGCTTCTCTTTTCGTCCCCGTGGCCTCCATTTCTGCCTCTCTTTTCGCCTCCCTGGCCTCCATTGTAGTGACTCTCTTTCCTTCTCCCTCACCTCTGTTGTAGCCTCTCTTTCTCTCATCCTAACTTCAATGGCTACCACCGTAGCCTTAATTGCTACCTCCCTTTACGTTATTTTTTATGAGGTGTTGAGCATTGGACCATGCATTGACTTGGGTTGCACATCGCCTTATGACACTAATATGCGTGTATAGCACATAGGAAAGGGACTGGTACTTGATCCAGTCATAAGTATGCGTTTCATGCTTAAATTTAAGTTTAGATTCAGTAGGATCTGTTTGTTTCACACATTACTTGGGAATTGGAATAGAGCTAGGTTGTTATCCCTCGTTGGCTTTGGGAAGTACTCTTTTAACTTATCTTCATTTTGTGCAAACTGCAAAGTGATTTTGGTCGATCTACCACTAATTTTCTATAAGAGAACTTTTTATTTCCTTGAGTTAATTCCTTGAGTTCGTCGCCCTCTTATTAATTTATTAAAAGTCAGGTGATGATGATTGATGATTCTTGAAGCCAATTAGGCAAGAGTCAATTTCCAAACCTTAATTGCCGCGAGCTCATTGATTTGAACACCGCCTGCTCCGCATCCTTTAATCGTTTCTAACTTGTCAACACTTTGAAAAGGCTCAAACTCTCTTTATATGCTTGCATTAATTGGACGCAGCTGCTCCACAATGATTTCCCAGCAGTACTGTTGAGACAACTAGCGTTTTGACAATTTAACATCTATCAGAAGAAAGAAGACAAGGCCTGCAGCCTGCAAACATTTCGGTTTCCTTGAGAAGGAAACCACCGAATAAAGAAACACGTCTGCCTAAGGCTGCAATAGGAGAATGTAGTTGGAAGTGCTCTTTATGAAATTGAGTATCATATATATGAAAGATACGTGGAAAGTGTAACTGAACAGATGGCAACTTCAATATTGGCAGTTCCCGAGTATCAATTGTTTATTATTATTTTTTTAAAATTTGTTTTTTACTTTTTTTTGGGTCTGATGCAATATTAAAGTAATCCAGGTGGCTAGAAGAAAATACTATGGAGATTGCAAAGGTCATCTGAGGAACTCCAGTTATTAATTATTTTTAGTTTCAGACATCATTTATTTATTACATTGAAAAACAGCTGCATTCTGCTAAAGAAAACTTGAACGTGGCCGGCAGACAATTTTAAGGCGACAAGAAAGCACATTAATCAAATGAGAACTCCAATTGTTTTCCTAAATTAAAAGCAGCTTTTCTGGCTGAGCTTCTTCATATCCAATATTTCAAATGGCGGCGGGCATTAAAGGTGGTATCCTATGCTTGTGCTATAAATTGTAATATGAAGGCAACCAAGTGTACGTATATGCAGTGATCAGCAGATATCACAGAGATAACGCGCCAATGGCAACCAAGCCCGGGATCTTGACTGCATGGCCATGGGAGAGGCTCGGAAGTTTAAAGGTATGTATCATTTTTCAGTATTTTTCTAGCAAGCTAGTCTTTTCCTTCAAGCTTTTCAAATACTTACATTGTGGCTGCAGTACGTGGTTTTGGCGCCATGGGTTGCCCATAGCATCTACAGTTGGGTGACAAAGCCGGAAGGGAGAGGATCTCACCAACTTTCTCATTCTGCCAATTCTTCTGTGGAGATGGGTTCATAACCAAATATGGATCACTCTATCTCGGTTCCAAACTGCTCGGAGCAAACACAAGATAGTTAACAAAGGCATTGAGTTTGAGCAAGTTGACAGAGAAGAAAACTGGTTGTCCATCTCACCCCTATGACTTCCTTTTTATGTTGTTAATTAATTGTTTCTGTATCTCTTCTCTCGCACTAAGACGTTTGGAAAAATGCACGGCAGGGACGACCAGATACTATTGAATGGCGTTGTTTACTACCTGTTCAATCACCACTTTTCAGGAGCATCTCACTTACCCATGTGGAGAACAGATGGGTTGATTTTGACTATTTTGCTTCATATGGGTCCTGTTGAGTTTCTCTATTACTGGTTGCACAGAGCTCTCCATCACCACTACCTGTACTCAAGATACCATTCCCATCACCACTCCTCCATTGTTACCGAACCTATAACCTGTAAGCATGCATGCATCTTTTACATTCTCTTTTTCTCATCTAAAATTGTCACTTGCATGTATTTATATCATTGATTAAATCAAATCCTCGTCACTGATATTGTAATTTATTTTCACTATATTGTTTAATTTATGACAGCTGTGATTCATCCATTCGCGGAAATCTTATCTTACTATATACTGTTCTCAATTCCCCAACTGGTAATTTGGCTCACTGGTACAGCCTCGATACTGGTAATAGCAACTTACCTGACATACATTGATTTCATGAACAATATGGGCCACTGTAATTTTGAGCTTGTTCCAAACTGGCTCTTCAAAATCTTTCCCCCTCTCAAGTACTTTATGTACACCCCTTCGTGAGTATTTCTCTTCACCTGGACTCTTGCTGAATGTTATTATAGAAACTGAGGCATGCATAAATGACATTTTCCTGAAGCATATGTTTTTTATGTACAGGTTTCATTCTCTCCACCACACCCAGTTTCGGACCAACTACTCCCTCTTCATGCCCTTGTACGATTACTTGTATGGTACAGTGGACAAATCATCTGATGCCCTCTATGAAAAGTCTCTCAAAGGAGTAAAAGAGATCCCACAAGTGGTCTATCTCACCCATCTAACGTCTCTGGACTCCATCTATCATATGAGGCTGGGATTGGCTTCCTTGGCATCAAAATCGTACTCTCCAAAGTGGTATTTATTGATGATCCAACCACTCACATGTCTGTCTGTGATATTTAGCAGCATCTTTGGCTCCACTTTCACTGTGGAGTCCATCAAGTTAGATAAACTCAAGATGGAGACATGGGCTATTCCGAGGTTTAGCTTTCATGTAAGTAATTAAGAAACATGAATTCAATATTTTCCCACTTTGAATTAGTTGTCTCTCCATTATTTTTTAAAGTAATTTGTTTGCTTTTGAAGTTGGTAGTAAGAATGACTTGTTGCATGCATATGTTTTTGTAGTATTCTTTATCGTGGCACCGAGATTCAATCAATAATATGATAGAAAAAGCCATACTGGAAGCAGAACTTGATGGAATAAAGGTGATGAGTCTGGGTCTTCTTAATCAGGCATGAATCGATCAATCCCACTATGATTAATCTACTTATATAGAAAAGGTCGTTAGAAAGAGTAAAATGGCAATTACATTGGTTTCTCTTTTACATGCAGTCGGAAGAACTAAACGAAAAGGCAATCTCTATCTCCGAAAGCACCCAAAACTCAACGTCAATTTGGTTGATGGGACAACTCTAGCAGCTGCAGTCGTTTTAAATTGCATTCCACAGGGTATAGATGAAGTTATTTTGAGGGGACAGACTTCCGGTGCAAGTTACGCTATAGCCCTCGTGCTATGCCAAAAGGGTATCAAGGTAAGTTGGTGGAACTCACCCAAACAGCTAGTCCTAGAACAAGCTACAGTCAAAATTACATGTTAAATTTTACGAAGTGTTGTTACAGGTTGCAACAACGTGCAAATATGAGCACCGGCAGCTAAAAAGACAAGTACCTGCCAAATTCTGGAGTAATCTGGTCCTCTCTGACAAGTATGATGCCAAGGTAATTTTATCTAGTTAGTACTTTGATCCAGTGCTAGCCATCAAAATAATTAATGATCAGACCTAACACTCCACTTCAACCCCATTAAATTACAGTTTATATATGGGCCAAGACCTATAAATTAATTAAATCGAGCACATGAGGAAGCTTAAAGTAATAAAACCACAGTTTAAATCAGATAATTAATCAGGGTAAATTAAAACGTCATCTCCTCAAATTTGATGTCCAATTTGGTTTTAAAATTAACACAGGTTTGATCCAGAAATATTCATGTAATAGGAAACTGATCAAGATAGATAACGTGGGAGTATTTGTGCAGGTATGGTTAGTGGGAAACGAGGTGAGTGATAAAGAACAAGGGAAAGCGCCCAAAGACACATGTTTCATTCCCTTCTCGCCGTTGCCAGTAAATCACGTGAGAAAGGACTGTTTCTACCACACAACCCCAGCAATGAGGGTCCCCAACAATCTGGAAAACATGCATGCCTGTGAGGTAACCCGTTGATCAGTAAATTAATATCTAGAATGCAATAGCCATTTGCATGTTTTATATCATGATATACAGTTACCACTGGACTGTTATATATGCAACAGAATTGGCTGCCTCGAAGGGTCATGAGTGCGTGGCGTATAGCAGGAATCATTCATGCATTGGAGGATGGGATACCCAAGAGTGTGGTGATCATGAGCAAGTGCTGCTGAATGTTGACAAAGTATGGAATGCAGCTCTTCGACATGGATTTCGTCCCCTCTTATAATATTCTTGTTTTAGAGGAGGATTTCCGATGCTGAACTAGTTCATCACTATTATGGCACGAGTTATATATACATAGGAATAAATTATTACTAGCTAAAGCTGCTCAAAATGGAAAATAAGCAGTATTGCAGCGTCTCTTGCTTTTACAATACTAATAGAAAGGACAATACTTGAAGCAGTAGTCTTATTTTTGGGATCCTTAATTGATTTGTGTTGTCCAAGGCCCACAACTGCAAACGAAGATCAGCGAACTGTTATGATTTACAATATTGTACGTCTTCCAGAATTTATGTTAGACAAATTAAGACGATCTGTTGTGGAATATGCAAATACTAGACGAAAAGAAGTTTACAAAATTGTTCAATGGTTAAATAGCTAGGTTATTATTCTTCCCTGTTAGTTGCATTTGTATGTAATTTGTTCGTCGATCAAGTGCCTTAATTATCTAAAATGTTGTTGTGTCCATTTAATGTCCCATCAATCGAAATAATAATGGGACTTTCTTTTTAATGATCAACGCTCAAGCACTATTTTTAATCATTTTTTTGCTCAAATGACAAGTAGTCGATATTTTTTTGCCTTGATTCCAGCTTATGAATTATTAACCTCTTTTGAACAAAATTCCCTGAAAAATGATGTTTTATATCTGTATGCTTAGTTTTCTGTAATGCAAAAATTTCCTGAACAGTTTTGGAGTAATATTCGAAGAAATATTATCATAAAAATATGCCATAAGATAAAAATCTTAGTTGTAATTTTGAGGGTGTGGATCAGGGAAGTAGAAGAAGTTACCACACTAGGGATCAAATTCAATAAATATACACACACACACACACACACACACACACACACACACACACACACACACACACACACACACACACACACACACACACACACACATATATATATATAGAGAGAGAGAGAGAGAGAGAGAGAGAGAGAGTTCAATATAACTGCTGAAATTCATTCAAGTGTAATTATTTTATTTATTTTCGCATTAATAATTATTTTTTATGGATTCCACAATTCAGAATATATTCTAGGACAACATATGTCTTACTGTACTTCTAGTCTGAACTTATTATACAGTATCACCCATCTCAACACGGTTTGGGGAAGGCACTAAGTGAGAGGAAGAAATCCGTGTCGAAGTGCAGCATTCCATACTTTGTCAGCTTCAAGTATTTCATTTCCACACTCATTGGCATCCCATCGTTCAAGTGCATGAATGATGCCTGCAACATGCCATGCACTGATAACTCTTCGAGGCAGCTCATTCTGTCACATGGCAAATTTGTTATATATGGTACTATGTGAATGGAGAGTGTAGGAGTGGCAGAAGCTAGGTAGAAAGTGGGATTCAAGTAGTACCTCACAAGTATGCATGTTTTTAAGATTCTTAGGAGCTCGCATGGCTGGTATGGTAAGGTAGAAACAGTCCTTCCTCAAATACCTTACTGGGATTTGAGAATAGGGAATGAAACATGCACATCTGGGTGCTTTCTCTTGTTCTTTATCCGTTATCCCATTTCCCACCAACCATACCTTGGCAATATCATAGTTATCTGTAAGAACTATATTACTCCAGAGTTTGGTTGGCAATTGTCTTTTAGCTCTTGGTGTTCAAATTTACAAACTGTTGCGACCTGTATCATACAACTCAGAGGTTAATTAAATACACTATGAGAAGGATACATCATGTGATCAGCAGGTTAATTAATTTGATACAGTGAGTAATTCAACCGACTTAATTTATAATTACCTTTATTCCCTTTTTGCCTAATCCATGGGCTATGGCATAACTTGCTTTTGAAACTTGTCCTCTCATTATAACTATTTCAGTTCCTCGTGGTATGCATTTTAAAACAACTGCGGAAACCAATGCCGTCCCGTCTACTAATCTCACTTTGAGTTTTGGGTGCTTTTGGAGATAGAGCTTTCCATTTCCGTTTAGTTCCTCTGACTGCAGAAATAAATTAAATAAACAAAATCGCTCAATTTTCTTTCTTTTTGAGTTCAACTTTCGTAAGTATTTTTCTTGTTAAGGAAACCCTAGAAAAGATCACCTCTACATTTCAAAAGTATTATTAGGAGTTACTGAATAATTCTTACCTGATTATAAAGACCCAAGCTCATCACTTTGACTCCTTCACGGTCTGCCTCCAGAATGGCTTTCTCTATCATGTCGTTGATTGAATTTCTGTGCTTTGATAAATGATACTGCAAAACTTGCATGCTCAAATAAGTTCAAAAGAGACGGCTTGATCGGTCGTTCAATATTCAAAATGGTTGGTCAGGATTTTTATTGATTACTTACATGGGAGCTGAATCTGGGTATTACCCATGCCTCAATTTTGAGGTTATCTAGCTTGATGGACTCCGTGGTGAAGGTGGAACCAAATACCCAGGTCAGTATCACAAACACAAATGTCAATGGTTTGATAATCAATAGATACCACTTTGAACAGTAGGGTTTTGATGCCAAGGAAGCCAGCCCCAACCTCATATGGCAGATGGAGTCCATGGAAGTTGGATGGGTTAGATAAACCACTTGTGGGATCTGTAATTTGTTTCCCTTGAGAGAGTTTTCGTAGAGGGTATCGGATGCTTTGTCCACTGTACCATACAAATAATCATAAAATGGCATGAAGAGGGAATAGTTGGTTCGAAACTGGGTGTGGTGGAGAGAATGAAACCTGTTGATCAGTAAAATATTTCATTTGGTTTAGTAAATATATATAGTCGGGCCAAAATTCTTTGGGTTGCGTGGTGATCTATAAACATGTATGAAGAGATCAGGCAGTTCAATCATAGTGTGAAGAGACTTACGATGGTGTGTACATCAAGTATTTGAGAGGGGGGAAGATTTTGAAGACCCAGTTAGGAACAAGCTCAAAGTTGCAGTGCCCCATATTATTCATGAAATCGGTATACGGGATGTAAAGTATGATTCCCATACGAGAGCTGGTGCCAGTGAACAACATTACCAGTTGTGGAACCGAGAAGAGTAGATAATATGATAGGATCTCTGCAAATGGATGGATGACAGCTGCCCAAGTTTAAAAAAAAAATGTAAAGGAATGTTAGTGAAATGAACAGAGACAGTGAAGCACCTAAATCCAAACATGACCCAAAAGATGGAATTAGTCTCAATAGGGGACAGTGAAAAAGGAATGGCACCAAATTAATACCCAGTAGCTAAATTTATTCTCAACAGTGAGATCTAATGTTAGAGAAGGTGAAGAAGAACTTTACACTGTCTCTTATTCTAATTTGGGCTGCATGCTGAAGCCAGATTCGGTTTCTAGTACGTACTCCATAAAAAAAATGCAGGCACTTAGGAATATAAAATACTCTGGTTTTAGGAGAAAAACAGTGGTTTAATAAGAACCATGTGCCTTCCATGAAAAAAGTATATATTCAAGCAAAAACCGATGAGTTTTCATAAAAAAACTACTAGCACTACAAAAAAAAAAAATTAAAGAAACAATATTATACACAATAATATTTTCACAGGAAAAAATTGTTAAGCTTAATGCATGGTGTAGATTTCAATGGAGTAAAAAACCACTGTTTTTTTATCCCGGCTCAAAAGTATTACTTCTGAAAGAATAGAAAATGATCAGCGCTCTTATGATAAAAATAACAATTTTCACTCAATCTCCATAATGAAGGCATTAGCTGTTTCTTTGAAAACACAGCTTTAAATTTCTATGAAAAAACAGCTTCATCTTTTTTTTTTCCCTCTACGTACTGACCCTACTCCTTGCATGTTCCTTGTTTACTACATTTTAGCCACACTCTATACTTTTCTGCAAGAAGATTTTAATTGGGTTGGCATTTTTATATGAGGCATGATCACTAACAGTGATAAGATGCAGGAAACGACCTGTCTCCATCCTCCGTGAACGAAGGGAGTGAAATAGATAGACAATTTAAGGAGCACTTTCGGAAATTACGAGGACATCATGATATGCTGAAAACTGTAATCTGTAACATTATGAGGAATTAAAATGAAGTGAAGATCAAAGAGAGGATAAATATTTTACAGGTGATCGGTTCCGTAACAACTGAGGAATGGTGGTGGCAATGGTATCGCGGGTAGAGGTAATGGTGATGGAGAGCTCTGTGGAACCAGTACTAGTAGAGAAACTCCACCGGACCCATGTGAAGCAACCCAGCTAAGATCATCCCGTCCGTTCTCTACATGGGCATGCGAGTCGTGCCTGGGACGATTCGATTCACAGCGTAGAAGAGAAGGCCGCTCAGTATGATGTGGTCGTCCCTGCAGCCATATATATTATATACGTCTTTGTTCACATATACATGTCTGAGAGACTACAGATTATACAAATGACAGAGAGCTAGGGAGATCGGTGCTGGGGGAGGAGGGGCAAACCAGTTTTTTTCTCTATCGACTTGATCAAATTCGATAGCCCTGTTTACTATTTTGTGCTTGCCTCGAGCTGTTTGGTGCCGAGAGAAGCTTATCCATATCTGATTATGCACCCACCTCCAAAGAAGAAGCTGGAAGATGAGGAAGTTGGTGAGATCTCTCTGATCATCTGGTTTGTCACCCAGAGATACATACTTTGAACCATCCATGGCGCCAAAACCACGTACTTAATTTGATCACCATAAACATGAAATCAGACAAGTTAGAAGAGAAGTCGACATATGATCACCTGCAGTATGCATCTGAGATACAAATAAATTCATATATACCTTAAAGCTACCAAGGCTCTGCCAAGGCCATGCAGTGAGAACCCCAGGCTTAGTTGCCATGAGTATCGTTTCCAAATATCTCTGGGATCTTTGGTTCGATCTAATGATTTCTCCATTGAAGTACTTATAAAACAAGTTATTAAAGAATGAGGTCCTACTTCCATTGAACAACATAGTAGGGTGTATTGGGACCAGTCACATGGTAGACAGTGGATTAATTTACAAAAATTAAAGAACAAAACCTAATATATCATACTTCATTGCCTTCCCGATATATGGATACTGATCAGGCCTTGCTACGTCCATAGTGTGTACATACTGGCTTTTCATAAAGATGAATTCTTTTAAGAATCCGATCCATTACTTTTTGTGGCTAGAAATCATAACTTTTTTTAATGCAAAGCTGTTAACCGTAAATAGTGTTAATTTTCCACATTTAGAAACTAGTGATATATGACAAAAAACTGTTTTAAATAATGAAATTCAGAATTAATTTTATGATTACAAATTATCCATCACTGTTTTTTATTCATCAATTTGTTATACTTTTTTTTAACCAAAGTAGTAGGTTCTTAGAAGTGCATATAAATCACTGTTTTATATGTAATTAAAAAAAGAGAAGTTATTTGCTCAGAATTTTCACACTAGATTCTTGGGAATAGTAGTAATGGTGAATTAATTTAAATGTTCATAGATAAATCTCAAGTGTCCCTACATTGTCATGCATTCACACTCTCAACTTCCAACCTATCATTTATTTAGTTGAATAATTTCTCTATTCTGTTCATCAATGACCAAAGTACAGATGCCGTCTTAAATCTGTTCCGTAGATTAATGATCCCACTGTTTAAATTTAACTGCTCTTTCCACACTACGTTTTGATGGCCAGTCTGGTTTTTAAAACATTACTTCCCATATACTCAGACGCTGATCTGATCAAACCCAATCTAACCAGGTTAAACTAAAACCAGCCATACATTCCATTCGGTTGCTGGGTTTGTTTTTCTTTCTTTTGTACTAGTTTAAGATATACTTTCCATGTTTAAAGGTACCAAGAATTAATAGGGCTCTATGTTTAACAACTTTTAAAAGTTTGAACAACTGCATCCATCATGAGGAAATATATATTAATCAAGCTATCTCAATAGAAAGATGCAGTTGGTAAGAATTGGATGAATTTTGATGGCATTGAGTTTGGCGTATAAATATTGACAAAGAATTCGGATATTATAATCACATGTGGTTGTCTTCTGAATTTCCCTTGTTTGTTTGTGGGGGTTCATGAAGTGAGACCTAATAATTTGTTGCTCTGTTGAAATTATGTGTTCCCAGGCCCGCTATGTATAAGCCTAGACGTGGATGAGAGTGTTAAGTGGAAAAAACTCTCACATTGTAAATGTTTGATCAATAATATTGAGTTATAAGTTTGTGCAATATGCCTCCTAAATTGGCTTGTCATTTGGGATGAAACTGGGCTCAATCTAAAAAATTCATACTGGTTAAAAGATATCTAATGAAATTGATATTTGGGTTTTTGTGTGTGTGCATGCATGCATGTGTGTGTGGTGTGTGTGTTGTGTGTGTCTATATGGTGTGTGTTTGTTTGTATAGATATGAACCAATTTAATATAAAAGTTTAACCAGCTGCAAAACGTGTGAATTTAGAAGTTGAATGTGTACTTTGGCGTTGATGAGCAAACAAGGAACAATTAGATTGAGTAATTGGATACAAAAATTTTCTTTTCATAGTTGGGGGCAAGGCAAAAAAAAAAAATTATAGGGAACTAGATCTATTGATAAAAATAAAATTTTTGAAGAACACTTTGTTATATAAAAGTTTCTAATATTTTTATGAACATTTAACAATTGAATAATGATGACGGTACCTCCTAAAGGTACCTTCTACATGACTTCCAAGTTGTATCAAGGGGTGTTGCAGCAACTCTATGGTTTCTCCGACATTATCAATAAAATGGGTATCTTGTAAATTAATTAGGGGGTAGTAACAATAAGTTAAACTTCATCTTTGCTAGGATCCAAAAAAAAACCTTCATCTTTGCTATAATCTAAAAGGAAAATGCTAGTTGTAACTATGCACAGTACCTATCTGACGTTCATGAGGTAACAAGCCAATCCGAAATACAGTTGCCTAAGGTTTGTTCGTTAGAATTTAGGATTTAATATAATAAAAAATATTTTATTATTTTTGTAAGTTTTCCTATTGGTTGGTTACGTCATGTACGTTGGATAAGTACTACGGCCTAATTGCTATAGCATTACTCATTCTTATAATTGTAACATATATATTTTAGATTTTTCAAAAAATAAGAGACGAAGATTAATAAGTTAAAATTTCGCATTTCTTTTATCTGAAAATAGAAAATGACGTTATGCATTTTTCTGCAATTTAATGGGGGCCATGGTCAAGTACCAGTGATAATTGGAAGTTGAAATGTGAATGCTTGCAAGACACCTAAATCTGTAGATATATACTCGAGACTTTGTGGACCATGTAGATTCATTAATGACATTAATTGATAATTTTGGAATTAAACTTACCGAAGAGCCCTACAGTACGTACGACACTGTAAAATAAAGAAAAATGATATCAATACTTCCTCATTTTACTTCAAGGTTTTACATCGTGACGTGACTGCATAGTTAGCGGCCTAGGTAAGAGAAAATCTAGGGTTTAGGGTTTACCCATAGAATAGGTAGATAATATTTTATTTAAAAAAATAAAATCTTGCAGATTTATCTCCGAGTTTATCTCTTATCTGGACAGTAACGTGGATGCCACGTCAGGATGTAAAGTCTTAAAAGTAAAAAGCCGCAATACTTATATAACCATTCTAAAATAAATTAAAACGAACTCTAGAAATGCCATAAGGTACATGAGATAAAAATAATGCTTTTCTAGTTTCTTGTAAACAAAGGGTCCCTTACACTCTACCCTGCCCCAATAGTTAATGACTTGTTTTATAAATTCAATGAAAATTTTTGGATACATTCAACAGGCAGAGATCATATATGTAGAGATTGCAAAATAACCACGGCAACAAAGCCTAGGCTTCTCACTGCAGGGCTATGGCAGATGCATGGAAGTTTCAAGGTATTGTTAACTTCAATACTATAAATTTCCCCTTTAAGCATCACCAGTACGGATCAAAGGCTGATGATTGTGACTGCCTTCTGATAATACTTTTATTGTTGAAGTATGTGGTTTTCGCTCCATGCATGGGTTACTGATAGCATCTACTCTTGGGTGACAAAGCCAGAAGGGGGGAGGGATCTCTCCAACTTTCTGGTTCTGCCTTTCTTGTATTGAGATGGGCTCATAGCCAAAATATGGATCAGTCTCTCTCGTTTCCAAACTGCTCAAATTAAGCAAACACAAAAGTTAACAAAGGCATTGAGTTTGAACAAGTTGTAGACGTACAGAGAAGAAAACTGGTCTACCTTTGTCAAAAAGAGTTTAGAATATTGACGCAGGAATTGTCTCAATCATATACCCTAATCTGCACAAACATATCCCTCCCGAGCAATCAAAAGTTAACAGTAAATGAAGAAAGAATTGATAAGCAAGGTTATTTTAAACCTTGC
Organism: Aristolochia contorta; assembly: GCA_022405105.1. Classification (NCBI taxonomy): domain Eukaryota; kingdom Viridiplantae; phylum Streptophyta; class Magnoliopsida; order Piperales; family Aristolochiaceae; genus Aristolochia; species Aristolochia contorta. The sequence goes on along the minus strand of JAHZSQ010000065.1, from coordinate 62,605 downwards.
TGATGAATAGGAAGGACGAACAAGCCATAAGGAAAAGTACAAAAATGTATATCGGTATCGGGGATCTGAACCTGAAGAGTAGAGCGTCCAACACAGTCTAAGTAAGACCATCACACCCAGATCTCAATTCTTATTTTTTGATAACTATGGTTTAAGTCCTCTATGCAATAGAGAATGGGAATCAGGGAATCACCTATTGATTCATTGCTCCTATATTTGGAATATATATCTGGATCTTCTTACTTAGAATGTTCAGTGTTGAGTTTTCCAATCCTCAGGATGTCTATGGTGTTACAGAACTGGCTGACTCCCTTGGCGTCAGCACTAAGAGGAGGGAGATGTATAACTACTGCACGGGTCCATGGATAATTTGGAAGAACAATAGGATGTTCCACAACACTGCCTAGACATGGAGGAACACTTTGTACCTAAAACTCCACCAAGTGATAGGCTGGTTAAAGCTTCAGAAGGAATGTAAAGTCTTAGAGTGTGGTACTATCTGATCATCTGGACAGCACCCAAGAGGCTAGCAATAGTATTACCAAAATTCAAGCTCAGCTACCACCACCAGAATATTCTTGCAAACTGAATTTCAATGGATCATCCTTGGGTAACCCTAGGCGTACTATGATTAGAGGAATGATTAGGAATCATCATAGAGATATTCTCCTTACCTATGCGAGACCAATTGGTACTGCTGATTCTACAACTGTTGAAGCTGTGAGTCTCTTGCAGGGTCTGAAGTGCTCTCTAAACTCGAATTTTGTGGGACAATTACATATTGCGGGAGATTCAAAGGTCATAATTCAATGGTGCAAAAGGAAATTCATACCACCTTGGGAGACTGGTCAATTTAAATGAAGTTCATGATCTAGCAAATGTTTTTGTGAGTTAGTCTCATGTAATTAGGAGCGCTAATGGTATGGCAAAGGCTTTATCAGAGCAAGGGGTTTGGGAGCAACATCTTGTTGTATAAACCCCTTGAGTCTATACCATTTCTGCCCAACTATTTGTCTGTATTGTGATTTCTATTTTACTGCCAAATGGCAAATGAAATGAAATCACAATCTTCAAAAAAAATCTCTATAATTAACATCAAATTTGTAAAAATCTGTAATGAATTGAAAATAAAAGATATCTAGAAGAGAAGAGATAAGAGAAGAGAAAATATCATAAGTTGACAATGTCGTTAGAAGCCAAAGAAGATCTCCAACTATGTTTCATTTTTAACTTGATAAAATATTAAAAACAACTGAAATGCGCCTCTTCTTTCTAGTCTGTCACTCTTCTCTTTTTCTTGTCTCTCCAATTCAACACTATTTCATGATCTGAAATAGTCTTTTGCTTGGTTTAACGAATAGATTAGTTTTTGTAATGGCAACAGGAAAAGAAAAGGAAAAAAAACAGCTTTGGAAGTTGACCAGTAGCAAAGGGAGACCAGTGACTCTAGAAGGGTATTAAAGACTTCAAAGGACGCAAAATAATTCTCTATTAACCTTCAATTTTTAATCACCGATTAAAGAAATAAGAACCGTAGGCTGTCTATATTATAGGGAGGTAAATAAATGAGAGTTAAGTGTTATCTGAGTGAGGTGACAAAATCTATGACCCAGATACTGCCTAGGAAAAACACAGCACTAGAAGATAAACATTTCTATTCATGGCTGAACTAGCTGAGGAGGTGGAAGAAACTCTCCCTTCCCTATTATGGAAGATTGGAATATTATATAAATAGTCAGGGGTCCGAAGGTTAAGTAAACCCAACAGACGAGAGAGAAAGGCTGCAACTCCTTTTTCGTAAGTGGCTTGTAGTCGTCTAGACTGCATGGCTTCCTCCAATAATGTTGAAGAAAAATAACTCTAGCCCTTGATTCATGTAAGAACTTGACCCAATCTGTTGAATAACAAGATCTGTCCATTCTGCTTTGCCAAACTCCTCACAACATTTTCTCTGGCCTATGATACCAGCCACAAGAGTAGAAGGTAGCAGTTCTAAGTCGTTTTCTTCCTCAACAGCCGTATCTTCTTCTTAAATTACCTAACAACCTCTACCACTCGGATTTAAATGTAATTTGTAATCAAAGGTATCACCCTTCCGTAGCACTTTGGAGCCAAATTGATAGCGGGTTCAGCCATCAGTAAGTTGGCACAATTTTCTTCAAGGAAATGTAGAATAATACTATCTAATATTCGTGATCTTAATTGACACACCTAATTCATAATTATGCAGTCCATAGACCAACCGCCCCAAAGTTGGCACAATTTTCTTCTAGGAATTGTAGAATAATACTTGCTAATATTCGTGATCTTAATTGACACAGTACTCCTAATCCCCCGTCCCCACGCCACCCCCCTAACCCCTGCCCCTCCTTCCGCCTCCTCTCCTCCTCCTTGATCCTTTGGCCGTTGAATATTTTCGAATAAAACCTGATTAGCACTTTGTACTTCCATGCTACTATTTGAGTGACCTGCTTCTAATTTTCATCAATGCTCATAGGTTTCATATCACATTTCCGCCATAACTCATTATCTCCAATAATAAATCACAAACCAACCATCAACAACCAAGATCATAAAACAGTGTACTGACATGCATAGATCAGGTATACGCCAGTTACTATAAAGTTGTTTATAGATTAGGTAGGGATTAAATATTCCCTGTTTTAGAATATTAGGATCGTGCAATATAAAGTTGTTTATTTATTCAACTCTGGTCGGTGCATGCTGAGAAATTATATGATGTATTTCCACAAAAAATCTGGAGACTAATTTAATCGCAAAAAGGAAATCATGGTACCATAGATGCCGTCCAATATATTCATGTACCTTGTTAGGTCGATCTGTGGTGTGCAGTTGACACTTATTTCATATGTCCGAGGACGACAGGTCTATTTACCATTTCTTATAATATTACACAGTGTAGTTACATGATTTATTGTATCTCAATACACTAGTGGCTCGTATATAAATTATATGTTATTTAATCGCAAAAAGGAAATCATGGTACCATAGATCCCGTCTAATAAATTCATGTACCTTGTTAGGTCTGTGGAATGCAGTTGACACTTATTTCATATGTCCGAGGACGACAGGTCTATTTACCATTTCTTATAATATTACAGTGTAGTTACATGATTTATTGTATCTCAATACACTAGTGGCTCGTATATAAATTATATGCTCCCATGATTACTTAATTTATAAAGTCAATATTCCGGATTATTGAGGAGTACAGCGGAAAAATTGGTGCCAAGTAAACTCTGGATTTAAAAAGATCAGTGTTCTTCTCTCATCTTCCTCTCTCTCCGACGCATCATCTGTAATTTCCCTGTTTCAACTGTACATGAAAGCACAATCACGTGCGAACTCCAATAGTTTTCCTTCTTCTTTTCCAATGTTTCATGAAATGGCTGTCGGCATTGAAGGTGGTATCCTATGCTTGTGCTATAAATTGTAATATGAAGGCAACCAAGTGTATATGCAGTGATCAGCAGAGATCACAGAGATAACGCGCCAATGGCAACCAAGCCCGGGATCTTGACTGCATGGCCATGGGAGAGGCTTGGAAGTTTAAAGGTACGTATCATTTTCAGTATGTTTCTAGCTAGTCTTTTCCTTCAAGCTTTTCAAATACTTACATTGTGGCTGCAGTACGTGGTTTTGGCGCCATGGGTTGCCCATAGCATCTACAGTTGGGTGACATAGCCGGAAGGGGAGAGGGATCTCACCAACTTTCTCATTCTGCCAATTCTTCTGTGGAGATGGGTTCATAACCAAATATGGATCACTATATCTCGGTTCCAAACTGCTCGGAGCAAACACAAGATAGTTAACAAAGGCATTGAGTTTGAGCAAGTTGACAGAGAAGAAAACTGGTTGTCCATCTCACCACTATGACTTCCTTTTTATGTTGTTAATTAATTGTTTCCGTATCTCTTCTCTCGCACTAAGACGTTTGGAAAAATGCACGGCAGGGATGACCAGATACTATTGAATGGCGTTGTTTACTACCTGTTCAATCACCACTTTTCAGGAGCATCTCACTTACCCATGTGGAGAACAGATGGGTTGATTTTGACTATTTTGCTTCATATGGGTCCTGTTGAGTTTCTCTATTACTGGTTGCACAGAGCTCTCCATCACCACTACCTGTACTCAAGATACCATTCCCATCACCACTCCTCCATTGTTACCGAACCTATAACCTGTAAGCATGCATGCATCTTTTACATTCTCTTTTTCTCATCTAAATTTGTCACATGCATGTATTTATATCATTGATTAAATCAAATCCTCGTCACTGATATTGTAATTTATTTTCACTATATTGTTTAATTTATGACAGCTGTGATTCATCCATTCGCGGAAATCTTATCTTACTATATACTGTTCTCAATTCCCCAACTAGTAATTTTGTTCACTGGTACGGCCTCGACACTGGTAATAGCAACTTACCTGACATACATTGATTTCATGAACAATATGGGCCACTGTAATTTTGAGCTTGTTCCAAACTGGCTCTTCAAAATCTTTCCCCCTCTCAAGTACTTTATGTACACCCCTTCGTGAGTATTTCTCTTCACCTGGACTCTTGCTGAATGTTATTATAGAAACTGAGGCATGCATAAATGACATTTTCCTGAAGCATATGTTTTTTATGTACAGGTTTCATTCTCTCCACCACACCCAGTTCCGGACCAACTACTCCCTCTTCATGCCCTTGTACGATTACTTGTATGGTACAGTGGACAAATCATCTGATGCCCTCTATGAAAACTCTCTCAAAGGAGTAAAAGAAATCCCACAAGTGGTCTATCTCACCCATCTAACGTCTCTGGACTCCATCTATCATATGAGGCTGGGATTGGCTTCCTTGGCATCAAAATCGTACTCTTCAAAGTGGTATTTATTGATGATCCAACCACTCACATGTCTGTCTGTGATATTTAGCTGCATCTTTGGCTCCACTTTCACTGTGGAGTCCATCAAGTTAGATAAACTCAAGATGGAGACATGGGCTATTCCGAGGTTTAGCTTTCATGTAAGTAATTAAGAAACATGAATTCAATATTTTCCCACATTGAATAAGTTGTCTCTCCATTATTTTTTAAAGTAATTTGTTTGCTTTTGAAGTTGGTAGTAAGAATGACTTGTTGCATGCATATGTTTTTGTAGTATTCTTTATCGTGGCACCGAGATTCAATCAATAATATGATAGAAAAAGCCATACTGGAAGCAGAACTTGATGGAATAAAGGTGATGAGTCTGGGTCTTCTTAATCAGGCATGAATCGATCAATCCCCACTATTATTAATCTACTTATATTGAAAAGGTCATTTGAAAGAGTAGAATGGCAATTATATTGGTTTCTCTTTTACATGCAGTCGGAAGAACTAAACGAAAAAGGCAATCTCTATCTCCAAAAGCACCCAAAACTCAAGGTCAAATTGGTAGATGGGACAACTCTAGCAGCTGCAGTGGTTTTAAATTGCATTCCACAGGGTATAGGCAAAGTTTTTTTGATGGGACAGACTTCCAGATCATGTTATGCTATAGCCCTTGTGTTATGCCAAAAGGGTATCAAGGTAAGTTGGTGGAACTTAGCCAAACAGCTAGTCCTACAAAAAGCTACAGTCTAAGAAGTGTTGTTACAGGTTGCAACAACGTGCAAATATGAGCACCGACAGCTAAAAAGACAAGTACCTGCCAAATTCTGGAGTAATCTGGTCCTCTCAGACAACTATGATGCCAAGGTAATTTTATCTAGTTAGAGTACTTTGATCCAGTGCTAGCCATAAAAATAATGATCAGACCCAACAGTCCACTTCAACCCCATTAAATTACAGTTTAAAATATTGGTCAAGACCTATAAATTAATTAAAACGATCACATGACGAAGCTTAAAGTAATGAAACCTCTGTTTAAATCTGATAATTAATCGGGGTTTTAAAAACACAGGTTTGATCCAGAAATATTCATGTAATAGGAAACTGATCAAGATAGATAACGTGGGTGTATTTGTGCAGGTATGGTTAGTGGGAAATGAGGTGAGTGATAAAGAACAAGGGAAAGCGCCCAAAGACACATGTTTCATTCCCTTCTCGCCGTTGCCAGTAAAGAACGTAAGAAAGGACTGTTTCTACCACACAACCCCAGCAATGAGGGTCCTCAACAATCTGGAAAACATGCATGCCTGTGAGGTAACACTTTGGTCAGCAAATTAATATCTAGAATGCAATATATATCATGATATACAGTTACCACTGGACTGTTATATATGCGACAGAATTGGCTGCCTCGTAGGGTTATGAGCGTGTGGCGTATAGCAGGAATCATTCACACATTGGAGGCATGGGATACCCACGAGTGTGGTGATCATGAGCAAGTGCTGCTGAATGTTGACAAAGTATGGAATGCAGCTCTACGGCATGGATTTCGACCCCTCTGATAATGTTCTTGTTCTAGAGGAGGATTTCCGATGCTGAACTAGTTCATCAGTTTTATGGCACGAGTTATATGTGGTGAATAAATTATTAAAGCTACTGATAATGGAGAATAAGCTTATTGCACCGTCTCTTGATTTTACAATATTAATAGAAAGGACAATCCTTGAAGTACTTGTCTTAATTAAGACGACAACTTAAAGCCCGTGATCTGTTGTGGAATATTCAAATATTAGACGAAAAGAGGTTTGCAAAATTGTTCAATGGTCAAATAGGTTAATTCTTCCCCTATTAGTTGCATTTTTATGTAATTTGTTCAAAGATCAAGCGGCTTAATTATCCTCTAAAATGCTGTTGGTGTCCATTTAATGACCCATCAAACGACATAATTATGGGACTTTCTTTTTAATGGACAACGGTCAAGCACTATTTTTATCATTTTTCGAACAAATGACAGGTAGTCTATCAGAAATAATTATGGGTCTTTCTTTGTAACGGTCAACGGTCAACAAGTATATTTAATCAATTTTCAGGCAAATGACAGTAGTGGATCATTTTCTACTTTGATTCAAGCTTATATGTTTTTAACCCCTTTTGAACAAAAAAGCAGTAGTATGGGAATTTGAAGAACCTCACCTCACACCTAAGCCATATTGATGGAATTCGAAGAAAAACTCAAACTAATGGTTATACTAAGGAATTTGAGGAAAAATCAAACTAAAGGCCATAGTAAGAAATAGGAAAAAAATTAAATTGAAGACTATATAAGGGAATTCGATGAAAAACTCAAATTGAAGAACATAATATGGGGAAACGAAGAAAAACTCAATCTGAATGCATAGTAAGGGAATTAAAGAAAAAGTAAAACTTTAAGTCTGTAGAAGGGAATTCAAAGAAGAGTGGTGATATAAGTACAGTGGGTTTTTACTCCAAGACTTTACATCTTGATGTGGAGTCCACGTTGCAACTTAGTAAGAGATAAACTTGGAGATAAAATCTGCAAAATTTTAGTTTTTAAATAAAATATTATCAACTTATTCTATGGGTAAACCCTAAACCCTAGTTTTTCTCCTACCTAGACCACCAACTATGCAACTACGTCAGGATGTAAAACCTCGAAGTAAAATTAGGAAATACTGATATCATTTTTCTTCAAAGAAAAACTCAAACTGAAAGCTATCAGAAGTAATTTGAAGAAACCCCAAATTGAAGGCTATAAATAAGATATTCAATGAAAAACTAAAGTTGAAAGCTATAATAAGGGAATTCGAGAAAAATAATCAAACTGAAAGCCATAAGATGGGAATTCAAAGCAAACTCAAACTCAAGGGTATAATACTAGAATTCAAAGAAAAACTTAAACTAAAGGCTATAGTAGAGGATTTGAAGAAAATTTCAAATTGAAAGCTATACAGTAGGGAAATTATAATAAAAACTAAAACCTCACAGTAAGGGAATTCGAAGAAAAATATCAAAATTTAAACCATATTAAAGGAGTTTGAAGAAAAACTCATATCTCAAGGCTCTTGTAAGGGAATTCGACGAACAGCTCAAACTGAAGGCTATAGTAAAAGAATTCAAAGAGAAGCTCAAACTAAAGTCAATAGTAGGGAAATTCCAAGAAAAACACAATCTAAAGGCTCTAGTAAGGAAATCGAAGAAAAACTCAAACTAAAGACTATTGTAAGATAATTCGAAGAAAAACTCAAATTATTGGCTATTGTAAGGAATTCGAAGAAAAACACAAAAAGAAGGCTATAGTAAAGAAATTCAAAGAAAAACTGAAACTGAATGCTATGGTAAGGTTATTCAAAGCAAAACTCAAATAGAAGGCTACAGTAATGGAATTCGAAGAAAAACTCAAATTGAAGGTTATAGTAAGGGAGTCTAATGAAAAAGTCAAACGGATGGCTATGCCAATGAAATTCGAAGAATAACTCAAACTTAGGCTATATTAAGGGAATTCGAAAAAATAAACTTAAACTTAACGCTAAATGTAAGGAAATTCGTTGAAAAATTCAACCAAAGGCTTTTGTAATGAAATTCAATGTAAAACTCAAACTGAAGTCTACATTAAGGGAATTCCAAGAAAACTCAAACTATAGGTTACAGTATGGAATTCGAAGGAAAACAAAAATTGAAGACTGTAGTAAGGGAATGCAAAGAAAAACTCAAAATGAAGGCAATTGTAAGAGAATTCAAAGAAAAACTCAAATTGAAGGTTATAGATTGAAAATTCAAATAAAAAGTCAAATTGAAAGTTATAGATTGAGAATTCAAAGAAAAAGTCAAATTGATGGCTCTTGTAAGCGCATGCAATGAAAAACAGAAACTGAAGGCTACAGTAAGGGAATTCGTAGAGAAACTCAAACTGAAGGCTATAGTAAGGAAATTCGATGAAAAACTCTAATTGAATGCTACTTTGATGAAAAACTAAAACTGAAGGCTATATATATTAAGGGAATTCGACGAAAAACTCAAACAAAAGGCTTTAGTAAGGGAATTTGAAGAAAAACTTAAAGTTAAGGTATAGTCAGAAAATTTGAAGAAAACCTCTGACTGAAATCTATATATCGAGGGACATTGAATCAAAACTCAAACTGAAGACTATAGTAAGGCAGTCTAAGAAAAACTCAAAGTGAAGGCTATAGTAAGGGAAATCAAAGAAAATCTCGAATTGAAGGAAATAAAAAAAACATAAACTAAAGGCTATAGTAAGGGAATTAGATGAAAAAATCAAACTTAAAGTTATAGTAAGGGAATTCGACGTAAAACTCAAGTTGAAGGCCGTAGTAATGGAATTCGATGAAAAACTCAAATTGAAAGCTACAGTAAATGAATTCAACGAAAAGCTCAAACTAAAGGCTATAGTAAGGGAACTCGCTAAAAAAATAAAACTAAAGAGTAGAATAAGGGAATTCGAAGAAAAACTAAAACTGAAGGTTACAATAACTAATTTGATGAAAACTCAAACAGAAAGATATAGTATGGGAATTTGAGGAAAACCTCAAACTCGAGGACATGTTAAAGGAATTTGAAAAAAAAATACTCAAACAGAAAGCTTTAGTAAGCGAACTCCAAGAAAAATTCAAACTAAAGGCTACAATAAATAATTCCAAGAAATACTCAAATTGAAGACAATATTAAGGGTCGGGGGGTCGGGGGGTCGGGAGTTATAATAAGGGAATTAAAAGCAAAACTCAAACTGGAACTTATAGTAAAGAAATTAAAAAAACTCAAATTGAAGGCAATAGCAAGGGAATTCCAAACAAAAAAAAAGAACTCTAACTGAAGGCAACAATAAGGAAATTCCAAAAAAAAAATACTCAAACTGAAGGCTTTAGTAAGAAATAAGAAGATATCTCAAATTGAAGACTACAGTGAATAAATTTGAAAAAATCAAATTGAAGGCTATAGTGTGGGAATTCAAATAAAAACTCAAACTAAATGTTGTAATAAAGGAATTCGACGAAAAACTCAAACTGAAAGCTTTAGTAAAGGAATTCAATGAAAACCTAGGATTAAAGGCCATATTAAAGGAATTCAAAGAAAAACTCAAACTGAAGGCCACGGCAAGGGAATTCCAAACAAAAAAAAACTCTAACTGAAGGCAACAGTAAGGAAATTCAATGAAAACATAAACTGAAAGACATTGAATGGGAATTTTAAAAATTACTCGAACTGAATGCAAACAAAGGCTAAACAAAGGAATTCGAAGAAAAACACAAACCGTAGGCTTTAGTAACGAATTCAAAGAAAAACATACACTGAAGGCTATAGTAATGGAATTCAAAGAAAAACTCAAATTGAAGAGTATACAGTAAGGGAATTTCCAAGAAAATCTTAAACTGAAGGTTATATAGTGAGATTTCGAAGAAAAAATTAAAACTAAAGGCTATAGTGTGGGAATTCCAAGAACAACTTAAAGTGAAGGCTATAGTCAGAGAAATCAAGGAAAATCTCAAATTGAAGGCTATGAAAAAAAACCCTAACTGAAGACTATTGAAAGGGAATATATTGAAAAAGTCAAACTAATGGCTTTAGTAAGGGAATTCAATGAAAAACTAAAATTGAAGGTTGTACCAATGGATTTCGACGAAAAACTTAAACTAAAGGCTATACTAAGATAAATCATTGAAAAACTCAAAAAGAAGAGTATAGTATTGCAATTCGATGAAAAACACAAACTTAAGGCTATATTAAGGGAATTCGACGAAAAACTCAAAATGGAGGCTATTGAAAGGGAGTTCTACAAAAAATTCAAACTAAAGGTTATAGTATGGGAATTCGATAAAAAAAACTCAAATTGAAGGATATAGTGTGCGAATTCAAAGAAAAACTCAAATTGAAGGTTACAGTAGGTAAAACAACGAATAACCAAAACTGAAGACTATAGTAAGGGAATTCAGAGAAAAACTCAAAGTTAAGGCCATATTTAAAGAATTTGAAGAAAAAACTCAAATTGAAGGTTGTAAGAAGGGAGTTCGACGAAAAACTCAAATTGAAGGCTGTAAGAAGGGAGTTCGACGAAAAACTCAAATTGAAGGCTGTAAGAAGGGAGTTCAACGAAAAACTCAAATTGAAGGCAATAGTAAGGGAATTCGACGAAAAATTCAAATTAAAGGCTAAAGTAAGGCAAATCAACGAAAAACTCAAACTGAAGATTATAAAAAGGGAATACAATGAAAACCTCAAACTGAAGGGTGCAGTAAGGGAATTCAACAAAAATCTCAAATTGATGGTTATAGTAAGAGAATTCAATGAAAAACTCAAGCCAAAGGTTATAGTAAGGAAATATGAAGAAAAACTAAAACTAAATGTTATAGTAAGGGAGTTAATTAAAAAAATCAAACTGAAGGCTACAGTAATGAAATTTTAAGAAAAACTTATACTAAAGGCTATTGTAAGGGAATTCAAGGAAAACTCGATCTAAATGCTATAGTAAAGGAATTCAAAGAGAAACTCAAATAGAAGGCTATACAATAAGGGAATTATAAAAAGAAAAAAAAAACTAAAGGCTATAGTATGGGAATTGGAAGAAAACCTCAAACTAAAGGATAATTCGCTAAGAACTCAAACTGAAGGCTATAGTAAGGGATTTTGACGAAAAACTCAAATTAAAGATCATAGTATGGGAATTCGAAGAAAAACAAAAAGTTGTAGGCAATAATAAGGGAAAACATAGAAAATATCCTATTAAAGGCCACAAAAACCCTCAAATTGAAGGCTAGTAAGGAACAAAAAACACCAATTGAGACTAAGGTAATATGATAAAAAAAAAATTCAAATTGAAGGCTGTAGTAAAGGAATTCAACAAAAAACTCAAACTGACTATAGTAAGAGAATTCGACGAAAAGCCCAAACTGAAGGCTAAGGTAATTCGACAAAAAATTCAAACTAAAGGCTATATTATGGGAATTCGATTAAAAAATCAAACTAAAGTCTATAAAAAAGGAATTTGAGGAAAAATCAAAATCAAGGCCATATTAAAGGAATACAAAAAAAACTCAAATAGAAGGTTGTAGTAAGGGAATTCAACGAAAAACTCAAACAGAAGGCTAAAGTAAGAGAACAAAACAAAAACTAAAACTGAAGCAATAGAAAGACAAAAGCGACGAAAAATCTCAAACTAAAGGCTATAGTAAAGGAATTCACAGAAAAACTCAAACAAAACGCTAGAGTATGAGAATTCGAAGAAAATCTCAAACTAGAGGCTATAGTAATGGAATACGACGAAAAATGAAACGGAAGGCTATAGTAAGGGAATTCGAAAAAAAAAGACTAGAACTGAAGACCGTATTAAACAAATTCGAAGAAAAAAGCAAACTTGAGGTTTTAGTAAGGGAATTCGATGAAAAACTCAAACTAAAGGCTATAGTCTGGAAATTAAAAAAATCATCAAACTTATGACCATATTAAAGGAATTTGAATAAAAATTCAAATTGAATGCTATAGTTAGTGTATTCGAAGAATACTCATACTGCAGCCTAAAGTAAGGGAATTCGAAAAAAAAACTCAAACTCTAGTCTATAGTAATGAAATTCCAAGAAAACAAAAACTCAGACTAAAGACTATAGTAAAGAATTCAAAGAAACATTTAAACTGAAGACTGTTGTAAAGGAATTCGAAGAAAAACTCTAACTCAAGGCTATTATATGAGAATTTGAACAAAAAATCAAACTGAAGGCTATAGTATGAGAATGTGAAGAAAAACCCAAACTAAAGGCAATAGCAAAAGAATTCGAAGAAAAACTCAAACTGAAGGCTATATAGTAATGCAATTCGAAGAAAAACTCAAACTACAGGCTATAGTAAGGGAATATTAAGAAAAACATCAATAGAAGGCTATAGTAAGGGAATTTCTAGAAAAACTCAAACTAAAGGCTATTTAATGAAAAACTTATATTGAAGGAAATTGTAAGGGTATTCGATGAAAAACACAAACAGTAGGCTATAGTGAGCAAATTCGAAGAAAAACTCAAATTGAAGGCTAATTTGAAAAAAAACTCAAATGAAGGGAATAGTGAGAGAATTTGAAGAAAAACTTATACTGAAGGCTATAGTAATGGAATTCGACAAAAAACCATATTGAAGGTTAATTCGATGTAAAACTCAAACAGAAGGCTATAGTAAGGGAATATGACGAAAAACTCAAACTAAAGGCTATAGTAAGGGAATTCAAATAAAACTCAAATTGAAGATTATAGTAAGAAAATTCGAAGAAAAATTCAAACGAAAGGCTACATAGTGAGGGAATTTAAAGAAAAACTCAAGTAGAAGGCTATAATGAGGGAATTCAAAGAAAAACACAAAACGTATGGCTGTAGTAATGGAATTCAAAGAAAAGCTCATACTGAAAGCTGCAGTAAGGGAATTTGACAAAAAACTCAAACTGAAGGCTATAGTAAAGGAACTCGAAGAAAAAAAACTCAAACTAAAGTCTATAGTAGGGAAATTCCAAGAAAAACTCAAACTAAATGCTATATTAAGGAAATTGAAGAAATACTCAAACGGAAGACTCTAGAAAGGGAGTTCGAACAAAAACTCAAACTAAAGGGTATTGTAAGACAATTCGAAGAAAAACTCAAACGAAAGGCTGCTGGAAGGAATTTGAAGGAAAACATAAAAAGAAGGATATAGTAAATAAATTCAAAGAAAATCCATAACTGAAGGCTGCAGTAAGGGAATTCCAATAAAAAGTCAAACCGAAGGCTATAGCATGGTTATTTAGAGAAAAACTCAAAAAGAGGGCTATAGAAAAGAAATCCGAAGAAAAACGTCAAATTGAAAGTCACTGTATGGGAATGTGACGAAAAAGTCAAACTAAAGACTTTAGCAAGGGAATTCCAAGAAAAACTCAAACTTAAGGCCATATTAAAGGAATTCAAAGAAAAACTAAAACTCAAGGCTATAAAGGAATTCGAAGAAAAACTCAAATTGAAGGCCATTGTAATGGAATTCGAAGTAAAACTCAAACTGAAGTCTATATAAGGGTATTCAAAGAAAAACTTAAACTAAAGGCTACAGTAAACAAATAAACCAAAAAATTCAAACTGGAGGCTTTAGCAAAGGAATTCGAAATAAAACCCAAATTGAAGGCTATAAAAAGGGAATTCGAAGAAAAAGCTCAAACCGTTGGCTATACACTACTAAAAAGGTCACTTCCACTGACGAATGAACAATTATCCATCGGTGGAAGACGATTCCACCGGCAGGTGTAATTTCATCATCAGCGGAATTTCGGAAAATCCAACCCAACCATCGGCGGAATGAAATCCAACAGTTGGGCCGGATTTGGTTCAGATTCACATAGGCCTAAAGGACCCATATGAAATTATTAGATCCCGATTTGAATCGGGACCTAAGTTTCTCCACACCGTTACGCGAGAAAAGTGAGCATGCATAACGCACGTAATGGGACTGTGCCTTTCCTTTCCCTCTCCCACCCTGGAAATCGTTCAATGATTTTATCGAAGAGCTCCAGCACGCAAAACAGTACCTCCGGCGTTCCCCAGCGACCATTTGTCGAAAACCCAGTTCTTCTGAAAGCTCTCGGGGCGATTTCTGGCGATCTCCTCTGTGTTCTGGCCACCCTCCCGACGTCAAACTTTTCTGACTGCGTCGCGGTCGATGAAAGGCTCTCCCCCTTCGCCGCAGGTAATAAATTTGCTTTCGGTTCATTTTCTTTCGTTTTTGTTTCCCTTTTCTTCTTATTCTCAAAACTCTGAATTTTTCTCTCACAAGGAATTCATCAACAGGCTTTGCTTGCAAGGACCTTCCTTTTTTACAGAATTCCGAGTCTACAAGTTCCTAACAAAGGTCTGTTAAAAACGGCACTTTCGGTTCATTTTATAGAAATTGTCTAAAACGTATTTTGAAGTTATTTAGGAGGATTATTTTTTATTTATTTACCATTATTTCCTTATTTTTAAGACTTATATGTGTTGTTTCTTTGTTTTGTTGTTTCTTTGTTTCATTGTTTCTTTGTTTCTTTTCTTTGTTTGTCTTTCATTCTTTCGTTCTTACTTTGTTTGCTTGTTTCTTTCTTTCTTTTTTTCAATGTTTTCTTCATTCTTTTATTCTTTCTTTCATTCTTCCTTTCTTTCTTTCTTTCTTTCTTTCATTTAGTGTTTTTTACGTTCTTTTCTTCTTGCCAAGCTTCCGTCTGACTTTCTTTATTTCATCCATTCTGTCTTTCTTTCATTTATTTAATTTTTTCTTTTCTTTCTTTCTTACTTTTTTTTGTTGCATTCTTTATTTAATACGAGTTTCACTCTCTCGGTTTGCTGTATTAGACTTCTTCCTCTCCATGAAGGCAGAATGTTGATGTCTTATTGGTGACTCTCAAATTATCTCTTATCTTTCTCTATCTTTCTCTCCCTCCTTTTCTCTCTCTCTCTCTCTCTCTCTCTCTCTCTCTCTCTCTCTCTCTCTCTCTTGGTTTTCTCTCTGATATCTCTCTAGTTGAATCTTTCTCTCTCTCTCTCTCGGTTTACCCTCAAATTCTGTTTCAAACTTTAATTCCATCTCCCCCTCAATCTCTCTTATCCCTCTCTCTCCCTCTCTCTCTCTCTCTCTCTCTCTCTCTCTCTCTCTCTCTCGGTTTACTCTCAAATTCTGTTTCAAACTATAATTCCATCTCCCCCTCAATCTCTCTTATCCCTCTCTCTCTCTCTCCCTCTCTCTCTCTCTCTCTGTGATTTCTCACTAGTCTCGGTTTTCTCTCAAATTCTATCTCTGACTTTATCTCTATCTCTCTCTGTTTTCATGCCCTCAGTTCTCTCTCATGTTTCTCTTTCTCTCTCTATTTCTCTCTATTTGATAGAAATTTGAGAGTGAATTAGCAGTACTAGTACTATTGGTTTGTAGTATTTGATGGTATTTCACACAACAATGTACTACTGTCCCGAAACTTGTGTGCTTGCAAATGTCATTTTTTCATACTCTCTTCCACGTCCAGGAAGTCCAACCGATTGGAAGTGTGGAAGTAAGAGGAGGGGAATTGGACATAGTGTGATTCATAGGGACAGTGGGTGGTCGGTCTGTCTTTAGCAATTGTCTCCCAAAAGTACTAAACACTCATTTCTTTGTTGTGTGTTGTCTGTCTTTAACAATTGTAGCGGAGATGGACTATTTTACTGACTGGAAATGGATGTATGAGTACAAGTCCAAGCCAACTCGGTGTCATCCAAGATTTGTGGGTGGAGTCGGTTTTTTATAGATTATGCAAAACAACAACTGGGGGTGCAGGAAAACCGTGTTATGCGTTGTCCATATTGGAATTGTGAAAACAGTAAGTTTCTTCAATGTGAGACAATCAGGTCCCACATTGTCCTACCTGGATTTGTCCCAATGTATGGAACCTGGAGACATCACGGAGAACTGCCCCAACGTCGTGCAATCGGTATTGCTGTGGAAAGTGGTCACGGTGAAGAGATGGCAACAATGTTGTGCGATACTTTCATGAAACATTTGAACATCTATTAGAAGAGACAAAAAAACCGCTATACGGAGGATGTGATAAATGCTCGAAACTGTCATTTATGGTACTGTTACTCAAATTGAAGTGCTTGAATCGATGGAGTAACAAATTATTTTTGGATCTTCTTTCACTTCTAAAAGAATACAGTTCCATCAGATAATTTGCTTCCACGCAATTGGTATGAGTCAATGAAAATGATGGGTGACTTGGGTTTGAATAATGAAAAAATTTATGTATGTCCGAATTACTGTTTGCTATTCAGAAATGAATACAATGATTTAGATGTGTGCCCAAGATGTGGTGAGTCGAGATAGTCAGTCAAGAAAAGGGAAACATGCTATTACTGCAAATTCGACAAAGATCCTTAGACATTTTCTTCTGATTCCGAGGTTGCAATGGTTGTTCATGTCTACTAAAAAATCGGAGCTTATGATATGGCATGGTTCGGCTCCACCAACAAAAGAAGGAAAAATGATTCGCCTTAGGGATTCAATCGCCTGGAAACACTTTGATTCAGTGCATCCATCATTCAGTTCAGACATACGGAACGTCAAACTTGGACTTGCGAGTGACGGTTTCAGTCCATACAAGATTAGGTCTGGGTCAAACCAGGCCCCGTGGCCAGTTGTTATTTCCATCTATAACCTACCCCCTTGGTTGGCAATGAAGCACAGCTATGTCATTATGACCCTTCTTATTGACGGTCCGAAGTCGTCTAGAAATGATATAGATGTATTCTTGCAGCCGTTGATTGATGAGTTAAACGTTTTAATGGGAATCTGGTGTGCAGATTTATGATGGACATACAAAGAGGATTTTTCAAATGTGCACAGCAGTCCTCTGGACCATATCAGACTTTCCTGCATTTACCATGTTGTCTGGCTAGAGTACGAAAGGTTGCAAGCCATGTCCTACTTGTCACATAAACACTGCTGATAAAAAGTCGTTTGATGGGACAGAAGAACGTGATGGTACACCCACAGGATTGTCAAGTGATGACATTTTGAATTTATGGGAAAGACTTCAAAATGTTGTGTTCGAAAAAAGACAACAGGATGAAATACAATATTTACCTGAAGGGTGCAAGAAGAAAAGCATTTTTTGAGCTTCCATATTGGAATACTCTACTCATCCGCCATAACTTTGATGTCATGCATATCAAGAAAAATGTATGTGAAAGTATTTTGAATACCATTTTACAAAAGGATGGAAAGTCAAAAGATCATATAAAATTGAGGTTAGATATGCAGTGCTCAATATAAGGAGACCACTCCACCCCAAGCCTTCGAAAAAAGTTAATGGTAAGGTAATCATTTCTCATGCTTCATATAATTTGACAAAGGAAGAAAAAACAAGGTTCCTCCATTTTTTGACGGTAAAAAAAACAGTAAGTACAAGTCAAAAGTGAGGAAAGTGATTGGTCTTAAGAGCCATGATTACCATGTTCTCATGCAACAACTCCTTCCATTGGCATTGAGGAAATCAATGGCTAAGCCCGTTGCCAAAGTAGTAAATGAATTGTTCACATATTTCAGGGAATTGTGTTCTAGGGTGGTTGATATGAGAAAGATAGAGGACACAGAGTCAGCTATTCCATACATCCAGTGTAAATTAGAGAGCATCTTCCCACCGGCATTCTTTGACATCATGATTCATGTGACACTACACTTGGCATCGGAGGTAAGATTGGCAGGACCGGTTCATTACAGATGGATGTACCCAATTGAACGCAACTTGTTCACATGAGTAATAAGAATCGGCCAGAGGGCTCTATTGCAGAAGGGTACTTGATGGACGAAGTAACAACTTTTTGTGCACGTTATATTAATGGGATGGAATCAAAAGTTACAAGACCAATAAGATACGAGGATGGACTGTTGGGGGCTGCTCGCCCATATATGCTAACCACTGAAGAGGCGTACTAGCTACATCGTTTTATATTGTTCAATACTCCAGAGACTCAGCCTTACCTGTTGTAAGCATAATAAATTTTTTTTGGCAGATATGTCTCATTTATAAAATAATTTCCTCTTCATGATTGTATTTGGGTTATTTGAAGGGAACATAAAGACCACTTAAGAGGGTTACTCCCCCAGTGGACTGAGGATCGAATACAAATAGAGCAACATATCCAATTTGTACAGTGGTTTAGAAAACGAGTAAGTTTTTTACCCTCATCATAGGAGTGACGGTATTACGTTTGTATCGAATGTCCTTCCTTTATTGACCTTGTGGCTAATTGTATTGCGTAGGTAACTGATATGTCGACAGATGAGGAGGACACAGAAGATTTAAAGTACCTTGCCCGTGGTCCATTTTGCAATACTATGTCGTATCAAGGTTATTTGGCAATGGTTACAAGTTTGACACGGAGGCCATTGACCTGAATCGGACCACAAAAATTAGTGGCATTACAACAGTGGGGGTAGGGGATGAGATATTATATGGTGTCTTGCAGCTAGTTATAGAAGTTTGTATTGGAATATCGACAGTTGTGAACCTATTCAAGTGCAAATGGCAAGATATGAAAAAGGGCACAGGTTGTTTCATTGACGGGCTTGACTCACATTGGCAAACACAACGAAACAAGCATACGAAGATGAACCTTTCATCTATCTAAGTCAAGTACAACAGGTATTTTATTCGAAAGACCCGATTGAGCCACGTTGGAGTGTTGTTTGTCGTAGGAGACCAAGAGACACCTACGACATCCCATTAGGTGATGACAGTGTAAGGACATAAGAAGATGAGGCATTGCTATTGGCACAAGATGCAGAAGTCAGAGACGCATCAAACATCAATTATGAAGTTGATTTATATCGGTGCGTCGTGAGCTTGGTCAAGGATTAAGGGTAAATAGTGACGACTTGGATGTAACATGAAGTGGGTTTAATCAATTCAAGTTTGCAAATGCATCTGCTACATATAATAATATTTAATTACAATTCTTCTCTTCTAACTAAATGTCCTTAATTCCTTTATTTTATAGGAGGAGATTGTGTCACTAAGGCACAAACGCTCCCGGTCGATGACATCGGCCCAAGCTCCAACAGCCCCTTCTCCATTGGGGTTGACTCCTACAGCCCCTTTGACATCGGCCCCAACCTCTGTAACCCCTGTCCCTAAGAGCTTCCATCTTCATCAGAGCTTTCGTCTATAGGTACTAGCATATTCATTAACTTTATTTTCCAATTAGTTTATATAATTTTACTTTATTTAATTTGTGTTTAATTCAATTTTAGATGAATCAATGCGCAAATTTGAGTTGTTCCCAAGTTACCAATCCCCTAAGAGTGATGATTCAGGTATAATTAGATTGATACTGCTTTATAAAATGTGATTTTAATGTTGACTATGTCTGAAATTGATGTAGGGCTGGTCCCAATGGAGGACATGGAGACCCAGCCGCCAGATTGGACTGTTGATGGCATTGAGGCTTCGCAGCCACAAAAACGCATGAAACGTAAGGTGAGGGCAACACCATTCATGCCTGAGAAAGAGGCAACAATTGTAATCAAGGATGGACAGATGGTCTCATCTGCACAGCATAACCTATCCTTTCTAATTGGAGCACAAATTCGGGGTCAATTGCATTTCCCACTACATCTACAGTGGTGTGAGCTCGGACAGAATGCATGCAAAGATTGGTTTACAGAAATCAATGAAAGACCAACAACTAGCTATTTGCTCCTGTAATAGTCGTAAGTACTAACCAAATGTATTTTTTCTTTGCCGAAAAAATATAAGTTTGTTAATGAGAAGATCAGCCCGTGACAGCAGCCACAGTGATGAAAGATCTACGTCCAGTTGTGCAAAAAATAATACGAGACAACCGTACCATGTATAAGAAGCAGCACTACGATGCAAAGACCCCAGAGCAACTAGCAAACTATCCCATCGAAGGTATGGCTCCTGAAAACTAGACACTGCTAGTTAAATACTGGGATGGGGTAAGGGAGTCCGGGCGTGATGTGAAGAACAAGGCAAACAGAGAGTGTCTAAAGGATTGGGTGTAGGTCTCTTGCCCGTTTTTTTTAAGAAGAGGTACGTATTGAGTTGATTTTTTATCTGCCCTATCAATACTTCAATTTTTAAACTTTGCACAATACTTATTCTAGGAAATTAAATTCTCTGCAGCGACAAGCAGAAGGTCCAAACTTCGAGTTTTTGAGATCTTCCCTCAAGGCGCACAAGAAGAAAGATGGGACATATCCTGATGAGGAGACAACAGCATTATGCATAAGTTATCAGGTTCCTTACACTTCATTTCATATCAAATGCATGATTTAATTTGGTTTTGTTTGTTATGCAGGAGGAACTTTTCCAGACCCCAACTGAGCTACAGGAGCTTGACTCGGCGAACCCCGCGTAATTGACACCTATCATAGATAAGGTGTTTGGGGGCCATCACGGGGGTTACGAGAGAGGACTTGGGACACGTGCGTTGCCGCGTAGGGGTGCGGTTATGAGAGCACCGGAATACTTAGCTCTTGAGGAACAACTATAAAAGGAAAAACAAGACAAGGAATTAATGAAGGACCAGATGCAATTGATGCAGTCTAAGTTGCAGGAACTGAACCCGTGGCGAGCCTCTCTCTAGTTGCCTACAGGTTAATGTTATTTTCAATACATAATTAATTACGAATTTTATATATTTCATAATGCTTATCATAAACTTATCTTCATTTGTAGGGCCTTGTAACCAACAGGGCAGCAATCAGTCGCATAACTGATTAGTCTTATTCTCACTAGTTGTATATTTTTTTGGTTTCAACAGGGCAATTGAAACATATTGTATAATTTTTGTAATGGATTATTTTGTAATGTAAAAATTTTTTAATGGATTTTGTTCATGTGCAGTTGAAACAAATTGTTGTTAATTTTTTACACTAGTAACAGGTAAATACGAAATTTCGAAAAAAAACGTTTTTAAAATAACAGTCCATTCTAGTGACGGGTAAAACTTTCGTCAGCTCAACGTCGGCGGAAATGAACTCCGCCGACGAAATATATCCTTCGGCGGAGAGAGACTCCGCCGATGACAAGTATCTGTCGGTGAAGAGAGACTCCGCCGATGACAAGTATCTGTCGGTGAAGAGAGACTCCTCCGACGAAAGTTCTACAACAGTGGAGAGAGTCTCCGCCGATGAACGGTGTCCGTCAGGGGAATTACTCTCCGCCAACGGAACTAAGTCATCTGCGGAACACCCTTCCGCCGTCGAATTCTCCGCCCGCCGGCGGAAGGTCGTTCCATCGACGAAATAAAGACTCAACCGCCGGAGGAATCGGAAATCTCCGTCAACGGTTCATTTCGTCGGAAGAACCATTCTGCTGACGCCTCCACTACCGACGATGCCTCACCCGCCACTGGAGCTTCCGCCGGCGAATTCTAACATCGACGGAGGCAGTAATTCTAGTAGTGAGTAAGGGAATACAAAGAAAAACTCAAACTGAAGTCTATAGTAAGGGAATATTAAGAAATACTTATATTGATGGCTATAGTAAAGAAATTTCAAAATAAGGCTATAGAAAGAGAATTCGAAGAAATACTCAAACTGAAGGATATAGTAAGGGAATTTCGATGAAAAACTACACTTGAAGGCTATAGTAAGGGATATTGATGTAAAATACAAATTGAAGGATAATTCAAAGAAAAATTCAAGTTGAAGTTTATCATAAAGAAATTCGAAAAAAAATCAATTTGAGGGTTATATAGTGAAGGAATTCGAAGAAAAATTAAAAATGAAAGCTATAGTAAGGAACTTCGACAAAAAACTCAAATTAATAGCTAATTCGACGGAAAAAATTAAACTGAAGGCCAAAGTAAGAGAATTCTAAGAAAAATTCAAACTAAAGGCTATAGTAATGGAATTCGAAGAAAAACTGAAATAGAAGGGTATAGTAAGGGAATTCGAAGAAAACCCAAAACTGAAGGCTATAGCAAAGGAATTTGAAGAAAAACTGGAACTAAAGGCTATACTAAAGATATAGTAAGGGAATATGTACTTAAACTTAAACAAAAGGCCATAGTAAGGGAATTCAAAGAAAAACTCAAACTATTAGATGAGAAACTCAAATTGAAGGCAATAGTAAGGGCAATCGACGAAAAACACAAACTGAAGGCTATGGTGAGGGGATTCAAAGAAAACTCAAACTGAAAACTACAGTAAGGGAATTCCTCGGAAAACTCAAATTGAAGGCTAATTCGACAAAAAAAACTCAAACTGAAGGCTATAGCAAGGGAATTCGATGAAAGAGTCAAACTAAAGTCTATAGCAAACGAATCCAAACAAAAACTCAAATTGAAGGTCATAATCATGAAATTCTAAGAAAAACTCAAACTGTAAGCTATATTGTGAGGGATTCAGAGGAAAATTCAAATTGAAGGTTATAGTAAGGGAATTCAATGAAAACGTCAAAGGCTATAGTAAGGGGATTTGGCAACAAACTCAAACTGAAGGCTATGGTAAGGGAACTTGACGAAAAACTCAAACTATATGCTACGGTAAGGTAATTTGAAGAAAAACTCAAATTGAAGGTACATTAAGGAAATTAGAATATAAACTCAAATTTTTAATGGGGGAAGTCGAAAAAAAACTGAAATTCGAGGCAAAGACTTCAACAAAAAATTCAAATTACTAGACAGTTCGATGAAAAATTCAAACTGAAGGCTATCGTAAAAGAATTTGAATAAAAATTCAAAGTCAAGGCTACAGTAAGGGAATTCGATGAAAAACGCAAACTGAAGTCTATAGTAAGGGAATTCAAATAAAAACCTAAATTGAAACCCATAGTAAGGTACTTCAAAGAAAAACTCAAACAAAAGGCTATAGTATGGAATTTGAAGAAACACTCAAACTGAATGTTACAGCAAGGGAATTCGACGAAAAACTCAAACTTAAGTCTAAAGTAAGGGAATTTGAAGAAAACCCTAACTTAAGGCCATATTTAAGGAATTCAATGAAAAACTCAAACTCAAGGTTATAAGTAAGGGAATTCAATGAAAAACTTTAATTGAAGTTCATACAAAGAGAATCTCACAAAAAATTCAAAGTAAAGGCTACAGTAAGAAATTTGAAGAAAAAAATTAAACTTAAGACTATAGTAAGGAAATTCGAAGAAAAACTCAAACAGAAGGCTATTGTAGGAGAATTCAAAGAAAAGCTTAAACTGTAGGCTATAGTATGTAAATTCCAAGAAATAATCAAATTGAAGGCAGTATGGGAATTCACAGAAAAACTCAAACTGATGGTTATATAGAAACGGAATTCAAAGAAAATCTCAAAGTGAAGGCGATAGTAAGGAAATATTAAGAAAACCTAATACTGGACGCTATAGTAAGGGAATTTTAAGGAATACTTAAACTGAATGATATTCAATGAGAAAATCAAATTGAAGGCTATAGTAAGGGCATTCAATGAAAACACAACCTGAAGGCCATAGTTAGAGAATTAGAAGAAAATTTTAAATTGCAGGCTATGGTAAGAGAATTTGACGAAAAATTCAAATTGAAGGCTACTTTTGATAAAAAATTGAAACTAAAGGTTACAATAAGGGAATCTGATGAAAAGCGTCAAACTGAAGGCTATAACAAAGGATTCTAAGAAAAAGTCAAACTTAAGGCCATATTAAAGGAATTCAAAAAAAAACTAAAACTCACAGTGATAGAAACAGAATTCGACAAAAAACTCAAACAAAAGTCTATTGCAAGGAATTCAAAATAAAACACAAACTGAAGTCTATAATAAGGGTACTCCAAGAAAAAACTCAAACTAATGGCTATAATAAAGAATTCGAAGAAAAGCTCAAACTAAAGACTATAGTAAAGAAATTCTGAAAAACAAAACACTCACACCGAAAGCTATTGTAATAGAATTCGGAGTAAAACTCAAATGAAGGCTATAGAAAGAGAATTCAAAGAAAAACTCAAGCTGAAGGCATTAGTGTGAGGGAATTCAAAAAAAAAACTCAGACTGAAATCTATAGTAAGGAAATAAAACCAAATTCTTAAACAGAAAAGGTTATTGTATGAGAAGCTCAAATTGAAGGCAATAGTAAGGGAATTCGACGAAAAACACAGACTCAACGCTATAGTAAAGGAATTCAAAGAACGACTCAAACTAAAGGCTATCGTAAGGGAATTCGACGAAAAACTAAAATTGAATGCTATAAAGTGTTTTAAAAACCGAACCGACCCAGCTGTTTCGACTGGGTTCAACTAGAACCGGCGCTATAAACGGTTCAGTATGCCCAAACACCTGGAAATAGTTAAAAGCCGGTTCACTAACGGGTTTAAGCGGTTCAACCACTGAACCGTGAGTTGGACCGGACTGCTTTAACCGGTTTTGTAATCCTTTTTAGTATTTTAATAGTTTTAAATTTTTATATTTGTTTTATGTATATAGAAATCTTATTATGAATTTTTTTAATGAGATACAACTCATACTGGTTGAACCACCGGTTGAACCAGGTTGACCCATAATCGAAAACTCCACCGGTTCGATTTTTAAAACATTGTGCTATATATTAGAAATTCATAGAAAAATTCAAATTTAAGGCTAATTTGAAGAAAAACTCAAACTGAGGGCTATAGTAAAAGAATTCGAAAAAAATATCAAACAAAAGGCTATAGTAAGGGAATTCGAAGAAACACTTAAACCGAATGCTATAGTAAGGGAATTTGTTCTAAAGTATGAGAATTCAATGAATAATCAAATTGAAGGCTATTTTAAGAGAATTTGTTCTATAGTAATGGAACACATAGAAAAATTAAAATTGAAAGCTATACAGTAATGAATCATACGAACAATTAAAACTAAAAGCTATAGTTACCGAGTTGAAAGATAAATTCAAACTGAAGGCTATAGAATGGTAATTAAAACAAAAACTCAAACAAAAGGTATAGTAAGGAAATTCGAAGAAATACTCAAACTAAAGGCTATATTAATGGAATTCGACGAAAAAACTTCAATTTCAGGCTAGAGTAAGGAAATTAACAGAAAAACTCAGATTGAGGACTCATTCGAAGAAAAACTCAAACTAAAGGCAATAGTAAGGGAATTCGAAGAAAAACTCAAGTTGAAGGTTATTGTAACGAAGGTCCAAGAAAAATTCAAATTAAAGGCAAAGAGGGAATTCGAAGAGAAACTCAAACTGAAAGATATAGTAAGGGACTACGACGAAAAACTCAATTTACAGGTTAATTCAACAAAAAACTCAAACTGAAGGCTATAGTATGAGGATTCGAAGAAGATATCAAACTAAAGGCTACTGTAAGGGAATTCAAAGAAAAACTAGAAATGCTATAGTAAGGGAATTCGTGATATAGTAAGACAATTCAAATAAAACTCAAAATGAAGGCAATAGTAATGGAATTCGAAAAAAAAATTAGACTAAAGGCTATAGTAAAGTCACTCAAAGAAAAACTAAAATTGAAGGCTATATTAAAACAGAAGACTGTAAAAAGGGAATTCAAGGAAAAACTCACACTAAAGGTTATATTAAGGGAATTCAATGAAAAACTCAAACTAAAGGATATTCTAAAGGAATTCGAAGAAAAACTCAAACTGAAGGCTACAGTATGGGAATTCAAGAAAAACTAAAACTAAAGGTCGTAGTAAAGAATTCAAAGAAAAATTCAAACTGAATACTATAGAGTAAGCGAATTCGATAAAAATTAAACTCAAACTGAATTGTACACTAAGGTTGCTGAAGAAAAAAATCAGATTGATGGTTATAGTTAAGGAAATTCGACAAAAAAGTCAAACTGAAGGCTATAGCAAGGGAATTAAAAGAAAAACCCAAACTTACGGCCATATTAATGGAATTAGTAAAACTCAAACTCAAAGCTATTGTAAGGGAATTCGATGAAAATTTCAATGTGGAGGATGTAAGACTCAAACGAAAGTTTATAATAAGGGAATTCCAAGAAAAACTCAAACTAAAGGGTACAGAAAAAAATTCGTAGAAAAACTCAAACAAAAGGCTATAGCAAGGAAATTCATAGAAAAACTCAAACATAAGCTATGCAGTAAGGGAATTCAAAGAAAAACTAAGACTAAAGGCTATAGTAAGGGAATATTAAGAAAAACGTAAACAGAACTTTATATTAAGGTAATTTCAAGAAAAACTTAAACTAAATGCTATTCAATGACAAACTGAAATTGAAAGCTATAGAAAGGAATTCGAAGAAAAACTCAAATTGAAGGCCATTTAGTGAGGATTTCGAAGAAAAATTCAAACTAAAAGCTATAGAAAGGGAATTCGAAGAAAAAATCAAGCTGAAGTATATAGTAAGGGAATTCAAAGAAAAACACAAACGGGAGGCAGTAGCAAATAAATTCGAAGAAAAATTAAAACTGAAAGCCATAGTAAGGAAATTCGCAGATATAATCAAATTAAATGCTGTAGTTAGCAATTTCAAAGAAAACTCAAATTGAATGATATAGTAAGGGAATTCAATGAAAACTCAAAGTGAAGGCTATAGTAAATGAATTCAAAGAAAATTATGAAATAGAAGGCTATACTGAAAGGTAATTATAAGAAAAACTCAAATTGAATGCCAACGTAAGGCAATTCAAAAAAACGCTTAAACTAAGGCTATACTAAGAGAACTCGAACAAAAATTCAAACTAATGGCTATGGTATGAGAATTCGAAGCAATGCTGAAACTGAAGGGCTATAGAAAGGGAATTCATAGAAAACCTCAAATCGACTGCTATAGTAATGGAATTCGTAGAAAAACTCAAACTAAAGTCTATAGTAAGATAAAGGCTACAGTAAGGAATTCAAAGAAAAAGGCAAATAGAAGACTATAGTAAGGGAATTTGAAGAAAAAATCAATCTGAAAGCAATTGTAAGAGAATTCAAAGAAAAACTGAATCTAAACGGGAGCCGATTACCCACTCTACCATCCGACCAATTATTAAACAGAACAAAATGGGAAAAAGGTACCATTATCCATTTACCGCTCTACCACTTAATTAATAGGACGGAAACATATTTAGCTCTTCAAAACCCGTTTTACCCGTTTATCGTTTAAGTAAGGGTAATAAGGTAAATTTATATATTCACTTAGTTTAAACATAAATTTTTTATTTTTCATATAGATACCTTATTATCTTTTCAATATGTTTTTTATCACTTATTATAAAAACTTAAAGAGTTGAAAAGTTTGGAGAGAATTTGAATAATTTATATTTTGGTAATTATTAGAAGTCTATATATATTGACTCTTAACTCATGGTCTCATAATTCATAAAGTCATAGAGTCATAGTCAAAGATGATAGATCATGTATCGTAAATTCTTGAATATTGAGGATTGAGGAGTGCAAATGCTATTTTTGGTTGGTCAATTTTCAATATAAAGTATCAAATGTATTTGAATGTCAATTTTAAGTGTGGGGGACATTTAATATTTTTATTTGATTTTTGAATTTTTTATGTTATGTAATTTGGGTTTGAATTCTGAAAAAATGTTGAATTATCTTTTGATACTTTTTTATTAGTAATTTTCCTTAATGTTTCCACTTTTGGGTTTTTTTATTTGTTTGTGATTTTTTATATTTTTTAGTATTTACCCGTTTATTAGCCGTTTACCACTTTTTCCGTCGGGTAATAAAGGGAATAGAATTACGCGAAAATTAAACGGATACGGACAGTAATTGGTAAAGGGTTGAAAAAAATAAACGGCAAACAGAAACCCTTTACCCGTACCGTTTATTACCCGTTTACATCCTTAATCTAAAGGCTATTCAATGAGAAACTCAAATTGAAAGCCACACTAAGGGCATTCGACAAAAACTCAAATTGAAGGCTAATCCAACGAAAAACTCAAAATGAAGGCAATTAGTAAGGGAATTTAACGAAAACTCAAACTAAAGGCTATAGTAAGGGAATTTGAAGAAAAACTCAAATAGAAGATTATAGTCATGAAATTCAAAGACAAGCTCAAACTGCAGGCAATATAGTGAGGGAATTTGATGAAAAACTCAAACAGAAGGTTTTAGTAAGGGAACTCAAAGAAAAACTCAAATTAAAGGCTATAGTAAAAGAATTCGACGAAAAACATAAATTGAAAGCTAATTCGACGAAAAACTCAACTAAAAGTTATAGTAAGGGAATTTGATGGAAAAACACAAACAAAATGCTACATTAAGGGAATTCGAAGAAAAACTCAAATTGATGGTTATTGGAAGGAAATTCTAGGAAAGACTCAAATTGAAGCCTGTATAGTGAGGGAATTCGAAGAAATATTCAAACTTATGACTATAGTAAGGGACTTCGGCTAAAAACTAAATTTATAAAGTAAGGGAATTCCAAGAAAAACTCAAATTGGAGTCTAAAGTAAGGGAATTCCAAGAAAAACACAAACAAAAGGTTATAGTAAGTAAATTCATAGACAAACTAAAACTGAAGGCCATAGTAAGGAAAGTCACATAAAATATTAAACCAAAAGCTAATGTGAGAAAATTCATAGAAAACTCAAACTGAAATCTTTAGTAAGGGAAATTGAAGAAAAACTCAAACTTTGGCCTATAGTAAAGGAATTCAAAGAAAAACTCATATTGAAGACTATACAGTAATGGAATTATAAGAAAAACTAAAATTTAAGGCAATAGTAAGGGAATTCAAAGAAAAATTCAAATGGAATGCTACAGTAAAGTATTTCAAAGAAAATTTCAACTAAAGGCTATAAAGGAATTTGACGAGAATCAAACTAAAGGTTACAGCAAGAGAATTCAATGAAAAACTCAAAATGAAAGCAAAAATAAGGGAATTCGAAGAAACATTCTAACTTAAGTCTATAGTAACGGAATTCAATGAAAAATCGAACTCGGTGCTATATAGTATGGGAATTCGACGAAAAACTCAAGCAGAAGGCTACAGTAGGGGAATTCAAATAAAAACTCTAACTGAAGTCTATGGTAAGAGAATTCCAAAACGAACTCAAACTAAAGGCTACAATATGGATATTAAAGAAAAACTCAAACAAAAGTCTATAGTATGGGAATTTGAGGAAAAACTCAATCTGAAGGCTGTTGTAAGAGAATTCGAAGAAAAATTCAAATTAAGTTTATAGTATGAGAATTTCAAGAAATACTCAAACTAAAGGCGTAAGGGAATTCATAGAAAACTCATATTAAAGGCTATAGTAAGGGTATTCAAAAACAAAACTCAACTAAAGGCTATATTATGGGATTATTCACAAAAACTTATACTGACGGCTTTAGCAAGGGAATTTCAATAAAAACTCAAACTAAAAGCTATTCAATGAGAAACTCAAATTGAAAGCTATAGTAAGGGAATTTGACAAAAATTACAAACTGATAGCTATGGGGCGGAAATTCGAAGAAAAACTTAAAGTGAAAACTATAGTAAGGAAATTCAACGAAAAACTCAAATTGAAGGCTAATTCGACTTAAAAAAACTCAAATTGAAGGGTATAGTAAGGGAATTCGACGTAAAACTCAAACTAAAGGCAATTCTAAAGGAATGCAAAGCAAAAAAATCAAATTTAAGGTTATAATCAAGAAATTTGAAGAAAAACTCAAACTGAAAGCTATATAGCAAGGAAATTCGGTGAAATCCTCAAATTGAAGACTATTGAAAGGGATTTCAAAGAAAAACTCAAAACGAAGGCTATATATACAGCAAAAAAATCAAACAAAAGTCTATAGTAAGGGAATTCAACGAAAAACTCAAACTAAAGGCTATATTAAGGGAATTCGAAGAAAAACATAAGTTCAAGTTATAGTAAGGAAATTCAAAAAAAAAATCAAATTGAAGGCTATATAGTGAGGGAATTCGAACAAAAACTCAAACTGAAGGTTATAGACTTCGACCAGAAACTCAAATTATAAGCTAATTCAAAGAAAAACTCGAACTGAAGGCCAAAGTATAATAATTTGAAGAAGAATTAAAACTAAACGCATATAGTATAGGAATTCGATGTAAAACTCAAACTGAAGGCTTATAGTATAGGAATTCTATGTAAAACTCAAACTGAAGTCTATGGTAGGGAAATTCCAAGAAAAACACAAAGTAAAGGCTATTAATAAATTCGAAGGAATTCAAAGAAAAACTCAAATTGAAGGCACAGTGAGGGAGTTATAAGAAAAACTAAAACTAAAGGCCATGGTAAGGGAAATCAAATGAAACCCAAATTCAAAGTAAGGTAATTCAAAGAAATATTCCAAAGAAGGCTATAGTAAGGGAATTTGAAGAGAAACTCAAACCAAAGGTTACAACAAAGGAATTTGACTAAAAACTCAAACTCAAGGCAAAAGTATGGGAATTCGAAGAAAAAGTCTTACTTAAGGCCATATTAAAGGAATTCGACCAAAAACCTTAAAGTGAAGGCTATAGTAAATGAATTCGAAGAAGAACTCTAACTGAAGTCTATGCTACGATGATTCCAAGAAAAACTCAAACTAAAGGCTACAGTAAGGAATTCGAAGACAAACTCAAGCAAAAGACTATAGTAAAAGAATTCGAAGAAAAAAGTTAAAGTGAAGACTATTGTAAGAGAATTTGAAGAAAAACTCTAACTAAAGGTTATAGTATGTGAATTCGAAGAAATACTCAAATAACAAAATATTCTAAGGGAATTCATAGAAAAACTCAAACTTATGGCTATATAGTACGGGAATTCAAAGAAAAACTCAACTTGAAGGCTATAGTAAGGGAATATTAAGAAAAACTAGGGAAATTTAAAGAAAAACTCAAACAAAAAGCTGTTTAAGAAATTCAAGGGTATAGTAAGGGCATTCGTCGAAAAATTAAAAGGAAAGATTATAGCAACGGAATTAGAAGAAAAAAATAAAAACTGAAGGCTATTGTAAGGGAATTCGAAGAAAAACTCATACTGAAGTCTATAATAAGAGAATTAAAAGAAAAACTCAAATTAAAGGCTAAAGTAAGAAGTTCAAAGAACAACTCAAACAAAACACTATAGTAAGAGAATTAGAAAAAAATAAATAAATAAAAATAAAATAAAATAACTCAATTTCTTGGTTATTATAAGAGAATTCAAAGGAAAACTCAAGCTACAGGTTGTACTAAAGTAATTCAAAGAGAAAACTCAAATTGAAGGCTATAGTTAGATATTTCAAAGAAAAACTCTACCAAAATGCAGTAAGGGAATTCGTTGAGGAACTCAAAGTGGGTTACAGCAAAGGAATTCGATGAAAAACTCAAACTCAAGCCAAAAGTAAGAAAATTCAACAAAAAAAACTCTAACTTAAGGCCATATTAAAGGAATTCGAAGAAAAACTCAAACTCAATGTCATAGTAAGGGAATTCGATGAAAAACTCAAACTCAATATTATAGTAAGGGAATTCAACGAAAAACTCAAAATGAATGTCATAGTAAAGGATTTCGAAGAAAAAATCTAACTGAACTCAATACTAAGAGAATTACAAGAAAAACTCAAACTAAAGGTTACAGTATGGAATTCGAAAAAAAAAAGTCGATTGAAGGATATAGTTTGTGAATTCAAAGAAATACTCAAACTAAAGGTGATTGTAAGGGAATTCGAAGAAAAACTCAAACTTAAGGCTATATATTAAGGGAAGTCAAAGAAAAACTCAAACTTAAGGCTATATATTAAGGGAATTCAAAGAAAAACTCAAAGGCAAGGGAATATTAAAAAAAACTAAAACTGGAAGCTATAATGAGGGAATTTCAAGAAAAACTCAAACATTATTCAATGAAAAACTCAAATTGAAGTCTATAAGTAAAGGCATTCGATGAAAAACACACTAAAGGCTATTGTGAGGGAATTCGAAGAAAAACTCAAACTGAAGGCTATATTAAGGGAATTTGAATGAAAACTCAATATGAAAACTATAGCGATGAAAAACTCAAACTGAAGGCTATATTAAGGGAATTTGAAGGAAAACTCAAACTGAAAACTACAGTGATGAAAAACTTAAACTAAAGGCTATAATAAAGGAATTTGAAGAAAAACTCAAACTAAAGACTATAACGAAGGAATTCGATGAAAAACTCCAACTGTAAGTTATAAGTAGGCAAATTGGAAGAAAATCTCAAAGTGAAGGTTATAGTAAAGGAATTCAAAGAAAAACTCAAGGCTACAGTAAGATAATTTCAAGAAAAACCCAAAGTGGTGGTTATAATAAGAGAATTCGACGAAAAACTTAAATTAAAGGCTAATTCAATAAAAAAAACTCAAATAATAATCCTTCTTGACTACAAATACTGATTTGTGGGTTATTTGACACAATCAATGTAAGAGAAAATCCAGGATATTTCTTCACTTTTGAAGATGCTCATGGCATTGAAGCTGACCTGCTTTCGTTTTTGGACTTTGGATCTTCTTTTGAACACAAATGAAATTGAACCAGGCTAGATTTTAGCGAGCTCATGAACGGCTGCGTCAATTGCTAAAGGCCCAAAAGAATTAGAACCAAATTAATTTGAATAACCAATTCATGTGTCGAGCAGAAAAAATAAAACGTACATATATGTAGTTACCAATTGTCGTGATAATTTAAACAGCTAAAATTGTTAAAAAATTATATTATACATAAACTTTTGCAAGAGAATATGAAACTTCAAATCACCAATAGTGCAGTATGACATCTTACAATGTGGACGTCAAAGAATAGCCAAAAATCAAAGAGAACGGACAAACAGCATTACAGGGACGACATTGGAATTCATTTGATTAAGAGTAAAACAACAATCACGACCTCAACAACCATTTAAGCCAAATATTGTCTCATTGGTGAGCCTTCTTATCAGAGGACAAAACCCTCGCACTCACAAGAAAGAAGTCAAGTGATTCTTGAGAGAGGAGAAACCCTGACCACCTCAAGATAAGCTTCGCAGCATGCACCACATGCTGAAACACAGGTTAGTCTTTACGGAGCTGCCTGGTTGACAGTAAGAAGCTTCTTATGAAAATTTGTCTTCACATCCGTGAGGAAAGCAAGAGCACTGCAGAAGAAGTCCTCAATCTCCTCCTCCCTTTTTTCATATATGTAGAAAGCTATAAAAGAGACAGGAACTCCTACAAAGAGAAAAGGCACAGAGTAATTGTGAGAGACTTCAAAATAAGGAAGGAAGAAGGGAGGGAGGATCAAACCTATCACAAATATAGTGCGTAAGGCCACATTTCCAAGAAAGTTTAGAACCAACAAGGGAATGACAACCTGTTAATGTAATAAAAAATAACACAAAATTAGATACAAGCGAGAAATGTGTAAGTACCTCCACTGGGTATGCTTATGTGGAAAAAAGAATAGACTAGGAAATCGCTAATGATTTATGACATTATAATTGCACTGAAGATCTTAAATAATGATAAACTTGATAAGGATCAGAAAGCAAATGGTGCATTTTGATTACCTTAGAGAACAGCGTCCAGTCCTTTCCCCTGCATAAAGAGTTAAGAATATCGACTCCAGAGTTCCATACTGATCCAACTGACAAAGCAACTTGCCGTGCTTTCTCTTCTGTAAACTGAAAATTTGATGCAGGAATTTTCTCAATTTTATACCCTAATCTGCACAAACATATCCCTCCTGAGCAATCAAAAGTCAACAGTAAATGAAGTATTGTTAAGGAAGGTTATTTAAATCTTGCAGATGAATAGGAAGGACAAACCAAGCCATAAGGACAAGTAGAGAAAAGTATATCTGTATCAGGGATCTGAACCTGATGAGTAGAGCATCCAAAATAGTCTAAGCATGACCATCACACCCAGATCTCAATTCTTATTTTTGGATTAATATGGTTTAAGTTCTCTACGCATTAGAGAATGGGAATCAGGGAATCACCCATTGATTCATTGCTCCTATATTTGGAATATCTGGATCTTCTTACTTAGAATGTTTAGTGTAGAATTTGTCAATCCTCAGGTTCTCAATGGTGTTACAAAATTGGCCGACTCCTTTGGCCTCAGCACTGAAAGGAGGGAGATGTACAACTGCAGTATGGTCACACTCCATGGATGATTTGGAAGGAAAGGAACAATGAGTTGTTCTATAACACTGCCGAGGCATGGAGGGACGCTTGCTAACTCATACTCCAGTAAGTGGTAGACTGGTTAAAGCTTCATAAGGAATGTAAAGGCTTAGAGGGTGGTACTATCTGGTCATCCTGGACAGCACATGCCCAAGAGGCTAGCAATAGTATTACTAGAATTCAAGCTTGGCTACCACCACCAGAATATTCTTGCAAATAGAATTTCAATGGATCATCCTTGAATAACCCTAGACCTGCTAGGATTGGAGAAATGATTAGGAACCATCATGGAAATATTCTCCTTACCTATGCTAGACCAATTGGTACTGCTGATTCTACAACTGCAGCAGCTGTGAATCTCTTGCAGGATTAGGAACCATCATGGAAATATTCTCCTTACCTATGCTAGACCAATTGGTACTGCTGATTCTACAACTGCAGCAGCTGTGAATCTCTTGCAGGGTCTGAAATACTTTCTGAACTCACATTTTGTGGGACCATTACATATTGCAGGAGACTCAAAGGTCATAATTCAATGGTGCAAAAGGAAATTCAGACCACCTTGGAGGATTGGTAAATTTAAATGAAGTTCATGATCTAGCAAATCTTGTTGTGAGTTTGTCTCATGTAATTAGGAGTGCAAATGGTTGGGCAAATGCTATCAAAGCAAGGGGTTCGGGAGCAACATCTTGTTGTAAAAAACCCTCGAGTTTGTACCATTTCTGCCCAACATTTGGCTGTATTGTGATTTCCATTTTACTGCCAAATGGCAAATGAAATGAAAACACAAGCTTCAAAAAAATCTCAATAACATCATAATTGTAAAATTCTGTAATGAGTTGAAAAGATAAGAGATCTAGAAGAGAGGAGACGAGAAGAAGAGAAACTACCATATGTTGACAATGTCGTTAGAAGCCAAACAAGATCTCCAACTATGTTTTATTTTTAACTTGATAAAACTTTAAAAAAACAACTGCAATGAGCCTCTTCCATTCTTGTCTTTCACTCTTCTCTTTTTCTCGTCTCTCAAATTCAACATTTTTCATGGTCTAAAATAGTCTTTTGCTTGGTTTATGAGTAGAGTACTTTTTGTAATGGCAACAGGAAAGGAAAAAAAAAAAAAAAAGCTTTGGAAGTTGATCAGTAACAAAGGGAGACCAGTAACAGTAGAAGGAGATTAAAGACTTCAAAGGAGGCAAAACAATTCTCTATGAACCTTCAATTTCTAACCACTGATTAAAGAAATAAGAGCCATAGGCTGTCTATATTACAGAGAGGTAAATAAATTAGAGTAAATTGTTACCAGTGTTGAGGTGAAAAAAATCTATGACCCAGAACTGCCTAGGAAAGACAGAACACTAAAAGATAAACATGTCTTTGGCTGAACAAGCAGAGAAGCCGATAATGGCTTGTAGTCTTCTACACTGCATGACTTCCTGCAATAACTTTTGAAACACATCTTTGTTCAAGAAAAATAACTCCAGCCCTTGATTGATGTAAGAACTTCACCCAATTTCTTGCATAACAGGATTTGTCCCTTCTGCTTTGCCAAAGTCCTCCCAACATTTTTTTTGGCGTACGATACCAGCCACAATGAGTAGACGATTGCAGTTCTAAGTCGTTTTCTTCCTCCTTGAAAGCCGCCTCTTCCTCTTAAACTACCTAATAACCTCTACCACTCCGATTAAAATGTAATTTGTATGCAAAAGAGTTATCGCCCTTCCGTAGCGCTTCGGAACCAAAAGTGTTAGCAGGTTCAGCCATCAGTAAGTTGGCACAATTTTCTCCAAGGAAAAATAAAATAATACTGGCTAATATTTGTGAACTTACTTAGTCATATATCCTAAATAAACTCACTACATATGAGCTTCCACTTTGTTGCTCCAAGATTTTTTCATCTTAACCCTTTTCGGCCAGAATCTTGTTGAACAAAACCTGATTAGCACTTTGTACTTCCATGCTACTTAACAAACATACTACACCGTGCAGTTGTTGATCTCCTATTTTTCAATTTATGCAAGGATCTTCAATCACAAATTTCTATTGCATTGAAGCTCTGTTTTCTATTAGATCTAGAGCTTCTTCTACTGACTTGTTCATCACTGCTCCACCTGCAGCAGTGTCGAGGATAGTTCTCAGCCTTGGTTGCAGTCCATTATAAAAAGTGTATACTTGCATCCATGCTGGCAGCCCATGATGCAGGCATCTTCTGATCAAATCCTTGTACCTTTCCCATGCATCATACAAGGTTTCTCACTAGTGTCCATTGATTAATAAGAAAGAAACTCAGGCAAAAGAGCCAATAGTCGATAAAACATAACAACCATCAGACATAAGGCATTAAATGAGAAGGAACACATCAGACAGTAGGACCGTTGCAGGCAGGTATAAGTTGAGAAGGAGACAACTTTCAAACAGAAAATCCCTCTCAAAGGAACTCAACTATGATCCAGAAGAAAGGAAGACATCCAAGATGACCTTTTATTAGGAATGCAGTTGCCTAAGCCATTACTCCAAGGTTCAGCACAAAACAGGAAAGTTGCTCAAGAAAATGTAGACCTCAAGCTGTCAAAGGTCAAGGGAAAGAAGAAAGCAAATCGATCATTACTGCTCAGATACCAGATAAAAATTGAGAATACAAGGATACAAGCTGTTGAGAAAGAGCGCAAGAGAACATCCTGTGGTAACTTTTATTTGTTGTACGTAGATCGGGGTAAATAAGATCCATTCTCCATTGCAAGTACAAAATAAGGCTAAATGACCCAAATGCTTCCAACATATAAAGCAACAATTCACTTTGAGGAGACCTAACTACTCAACCCTGACCAGATCCAACACATTCAACAGTATTCTGTTGGCCCTAGGTATGACATGAAGCAAATGAAGGGCCTAACAAAACCATTAGGGGCAAAGTAGGATTAACAACCAAATGTTTTCATTTCATAAAAGTTATTTAAGAACTTTGTCCAGTCAAAATACAAGTGAAATAATAATAATAATAATAATAATAAGAGAAACTCATGCAAGCACCATTAATCATAATATTGATAACAATAAGAAGTGGCCCATACACTGCCGCAGGTAGAATGCTCTGGATGAACAAGAATAAGGTAGCAACAAGGAGTACTCTGGACATGGCCGTCACCATAGTATAGCTCGATGCAAAAAAGAAGTAATAGAAAGCAGCCAACACTAAGATTGTATTAAAGCTCTGCTTCTTATCTCTCCAAAGAAGTGTATCTGCCACTGCAAAACAGCAACACATGCTCGAATGACTTTGATGTACATACTAAGTAAAGACTGTAACTGACAGTTGTTCGAGATATACTGAAGACCATGTGATCGACAGTTGAATGCTTACCTTTTCCACCACCAAGATATATTGAAGCTTTAGATGGACCAACACTCTTTGCTTGCTTCACGGCTCTTAAAAGGGAATAGGACTCAACTGTCTTCTTCAAACCTTCCTACAACAGTTAAATTCATTGAGTAAATGTGAGTTTTTATGGTCAAAGGATCCTAAGGTTTAGATGACACTGAAGGAGCACAGGAAGATTAGGGAACAGTCCTCCATGGATGGGCCTCCATAGAGAACTTCTTGTTCAATAACTTTTTGTTCATTTAAAGTATGCCTGAGTAAAGCCTAGTGAGAAACAAAAAGTAAGGTGGTTGGTATTCAAGTAATAATAAATACAAAACAAAAATAAATAAATAAAGATGTTGCCAAAAGAAACGATTCTTCCAGAGAAAGTTGTTGAGAAAATAGCTATTACAAACTCTTCAGAAACAAAAAATAGCCATTACAACTTTCAAAAAAAAAAAAAAAAATAGCCATTACATTCTAACAAATCCATCCCCTTGTGCTCTACAAAATAAACACCAAGAGAGGTCCTCCCCTGAAGAAAACCATGAAATGACCAATGAAAAATTTCAATGAGAAAGGGGCAGGATCCACAACCCACAGTGAAAGATTTGGAGCTCATCATCCAAAGTTACAATGCCCAGAACTAAACCAACACCTCTCCCCTTTCAAGAGCTAGAATTACATTGGAACTCACTGGGAAGGCATCATAGTGGTATCATGTAGGCTAGGAATAAAAAGAGGCAATTGCATCTGTTATGAGTTAGGGGTAGTTTAGTAATTTTACTAAACTCTAGTTAGTTATTATTTGTTTATTGTGTTTAAGTAGTTTACTTATCCTCAAGCCATGAATGGCATTATTGTAATTTTGTATTTTCGGATTCTATTAATACATGGTTTAGGGTTGTACGTCATTAAGACCTTACAACCTCTTTCTCTCCTTCTTTCTTCCCCTTCTTCCTATCTCTTCACCTTCCTCTCTTCTCCTATCTCCCTTCACTAAATTTAACATGGTATCAGAGCGGGGACTTTGATTTCAGCGATCTAGACGTATTTTGTCATTGGATTTTCAAATTTGAGTTGCTGAATTAAAATTTCTGCTGCTGGGCGATTAAAAAAATTCGTTTTTCTTTTTTTTTTTTTCTCCTGCCATGGCTATAAGCTATGGTTTGTGCTGCTGAGTGAGTGCATTATGCACTTCGTACTTCCCAAAAGAAGGATTATTTACTGAGCTGTAGGCTCGTGCTGCTGCTGCTACTACTGCTACTACTGCTGCTACTGCTTCTGACGTCGACAAATTGTTTAAAAAAAAAAAAAAAAACTTTTTTTTAAAGTGCCTCGAGAATCGTGCCGAACTTTTATAGTGGAAAATCGATCTTGGAAAGGGATTGCGACTGCTACTGACGTCGTCAGATTGACGAAAAAAAAAATTTTTTTTTTTCGAGTACCTCGAACCGTGGCTGTACTGTTTTTTGTGGAATATCGGTCTCAGAAAGAATTGAAGGGTGATTCGCAGTACTCAGGTGTGTTATTTCCAATTTTTAAGGCAGACATCATAAAGTCGGGCTGACGTCATCTTTTTAGGGCTGACATCAGCAATTTTCTTCTGCTGGTTATTTCTTCCTTGAATTCGGGTTATCTCTTCCGCTGGTATTCTCTGGACTGTTTTGTGCAATTGTGTTGTTGGTATATTGGTGTGACCTTGTCTATTGATCTGATTCTATTTTACGGTTGGTTGTGAGTTACTTGCTGCATATTCAGTGTTTGCTTGATTGCTATCATGTCAACTAGTGAAACTTGTGATTCTGGTATGTCGGGTGGAGTTACAATACTTGCTAAAGATACTATTCAGATCACTGCATCAAAACTTAATGGTGAAAATTATTTGTTGTGGGCCTCTTACATTAAAAAGTATTTGGGGCTAAGATGAAAGAGAATTATATTCTTGAACTTCCCCGGAGAAAATTACTATGATTTGGAGGGCTGAGGATTTGCGAGGTTCAGACCGGATCATTGGAAGTATAGATGATGATATCGCTAAACAAGTTATGAGTTGTCTTACGGCTAAAGATCTATGGGACACCCTTGCTGATATGTTTTCTCGAGAGAAAGAATTTTGATCGTATTTATAATTTGTATAAACAATTCTTTACTCTGTCTAGAGGTGAAAAATCAGTAACTCAATATTTCATTCGGATGAGAGGGCTTCTGCAGGACATACAAAATTTCCATCCTCTAGATTCAGATGTTAGTGTTACAAGGCGACGGAGAAATCAGGTAAATGTTGCTCGATTTCTAGATGGTGCAGGTTCTGAGTTTGATAGTGTTCGAGCTCAAATTTTGGCTGCCGGAGAAGATAATATTACTCTAGAGGATGTGTATAATAAAGTTCTTAATGCTTTGAGTCTACTTGTCTCTCATCGTCAAAGGGTTCCTCGGAGAATAATTCTGCACTTAAGAGTGCAGCCACTTTTAATAGCCATAATTACTTCTCCAAAAGTAAAGGCAGCAATGACAAAGGTAAGGGTAAAGGTAATGGTAGAAAAGGAGACAGAAAAATGTATGCAATTTGTGGCAGAAATAATCATGACTACGAAAGGTGCTGACAAGTTTGGCAAACCAGTTTGGGCCAACACTTTGCTGGCGAACTGATTCGATGATTGATGTTCAAGATCCGATGGCAGCAATGCAAGATTTTTATCCAAAATTGCCAATCAGCCTGGCCGTGGCAAATCAAGCTCCTCTTCTCCCTCTCCTATTGCGCCATCTCCTTCCTCAGCCATGACCTCTACTACTTATTCGGGTATTTTTTCACTTCAGGTTTCTTCTCCCGATGGATTATTGATTACGGGGCATCCAAATCACATGTCGGGTAACTCTTCACTATTTTCTTCTTTTCGTCCACTTACTACTCGGAGGTTTGTTACTCTTCTTGATGGTTCTACTACTTGTGTTCTTGGTAAAGGAACAATTTCTATCACCTCTACTCTCACATTGCAGTTGGTTTTATTTGTCCCTAAGTTTCCCATCAATCTTCTTTTCGTGAGTCGATTTAACTAAAGATTTATCTTGTTCCATAACGCTTTCCCATCTCGTTGTGTGTTTCAGGACTTGCGAGACGAAGAGGAGATTGGTTCGGGCCGTGAGAGTGCTGGTCTATACATGATGGAGACCCCTCCCAATGATCTTGCAATGCATAGCATAGAGTCTCCATATTTACTTCATCTTGGCTTGGACACCCTTCCTTTGGAGAAAGCGTGCCAATTTTTTCCTTCCATTCCAAGAACCACAAAATTGCAATGTACTTCATGTCGATTAGGCAAACATCGGAGATCTGTTTATTTGCCTAGTACTAGTCAGAGTAGTCGTTTATTTGATTTAGTTCATTCTGATGTTTGGGGGCCATATCGGATTCCCAGTAGTTCTGGTCATAGGTTTTTTCTTAGTTTTATTGATGATTTCAGCAGGGTCACTTGGGTGTATCTCCTTCGGGAGAAATCTGAAGTCGTTCATGTATTTCAGACTTTTATTCGGAAATAAAGACTCAATATAATGCTTCAATTCGTGTCTTTCGTGACCGATAATGGTTTGGAATTTGTGAATAAAAGTTTTTCGATTTATGTGCTCGGATGGGAATTATTCATCGAGACTTCTTGTGTTTACACCCCACAAAGCGGTGTAGCTGAA
Organism: Aristolochia contorta; assembly: GCA_022405105.1. Classification (NCBI taxonomy): domain Eukaryota; kingdom Viridiplantae; phylum Streptophyta; class Magnoliopsida; order Piperales; family Aristolochiaceae; genus Aristolochia; species Aristolochia contorta. Next base: position 21,139 of record JAHZSQ010000065.1, on the reverse strand, counting down.
AGAAAAAAAACCGTCACCTATTAGAGATTGCTAGAACGGTGCTCCTTCATCATAGTGTTCCTAAACAGTTTTGGGGTGATGCTGTTCTTCTTGCTTGTTTTTGATTAATCGTATGCCTTCTTCTATTCTTCAAGGAAAATTCCTATTACGGTGTTGGATGCTCAAGTCACCTTGTTTCCTCTTACACCTCGTGTGTTTGGTTGTGTGTGTTTTGTGCATAATCTAGGTCATCTGCAGGACAAACTCAATCCCGAGCGATTAAGTGTGTGTTTCTTGGGTACTCTCGTTTTGAAAAAAGGGTACCGGTGCTATGATCCAGTTGGTCGTAAGATCTATATTTCTGCAGATGTCACCTTCTTTGAGGACTTATCTTTTTTGATTCTTCATCTTCGCTCCACTTCCATTGCCTTATCCTGTTAGCAATGATCTGCGTGTTTCACCTCGGTGTCGAGTCCACCAATGTCCCAAGGCGATCCTCCTTGCAAGTATACTCCAGCGCCCGAAACAACATATCGAAGACCAGCATCCTCCGGTCAAATCCTCTTCCTCCGATTCTGCAGGTCTTCCACTTGATGACGATCATCTTCCTATTGCTCTTGGAAGGGTAAACGTTCTTGTACTCAACACCCTATTTCTCATTTTGTTTCATTGTCTTCTCTTTCTCCTTCTTATTATAAGTTTGCATTGTCTTTATCTTTGGTTTCCATTCCATCTCGTATATCTGATGCTCTTGCTAAACTTGAGTGGAAGTTAGCTATGGATGAGGAAATGCAGGCTCTTCAAGAGAAGGAACATGGACCTTGGTTGATCCACCTTTGGGTGCTTGGTTGGTTGGTTGTAGATGGGTGTACACATTAAAATATAAGTCGGATGGGACACCGGACAGATACAAGGCTCGATTGGTTGCTAAAGGATACACTCAAACATTTGGGGTGGACTTCTTTGATACCTTCTCCCGGTTGCGGACTCGATCTTGTCGTATTTTAATTTCGGTTGCTACCACTAAATCCTGGCCATTGTTTCAGCTTGACATTAAAACGCCTTTCTTTATGGTGATCTACAAGAGGAAGTTTATATGCAAAGAACCGCTTTGGTTATGTTCAACGGGGGAGGAGTCTAAGGTCCGTCGCCTCCATAAGTCTATTTATGGGTTAAAGCGAGTCCTCGAGCCTGGTTTGATAAATTCATGAAGGTGGTTGGTAATTTTGGGTTTAAGAGAAGTCATTGTGACCATTCTCTTTTTATTTCTGACGTTCTTGGGTTTGATTGTCCCGGCGGTATATGTTGATGATATCGTACTAACGGGTGATGATTTGGCAGGTATGGTGAGGTTAAATTGTATTTGAATCATCATTTTCAGGTGAAGGACCTTGGTGTCTTCGCTACTTCTTGGGCATTGAGGTTGCCCGTAGTAATGGGGAAATCAATGGTCCTATCCCGGAGGAAATATGTGATGGATATGATTCATGAGTATGGATTATTAGGAGCCAAGCCTGCCACTACACGAGTTCATTCGGCCTTGGACTTACATAATGTGGATAGTCCCCGTTAGCGAGATGTGACCTGATTCGGGAGGTTGGTAGGACAACTTATTTATGCTACTGATCACTCGTCACGACATTTCATTTCTTTGTAGGGGTGGTTAGTCAATTTATGGACAAGCCATGTAAGGTTCATCTTGATGCTGCCCACCGAATTTTAAAATATTTGAAAGGTGCACACAGTAAGGGACTTGGTTCAATTCTTTTGGTCATCTTGATATTGTTGGGTATTACGATCACGAGACTATCTTGGCTCCAAGTCGATAGGAAGTCTACTCTTGGATATTGTATTTTGTAGGAGGAAATTTGATTGGATGGAAAAGCAAGAAACAAAATGTTGTAGCTCGTTCCAGTGTTTGAAGTGAATACTGGTCTCTATGGCACATCTTGTGAGAGTGAACTTCTCTGGAGTGCATCATGCTTTCTCGATTTGGGGTTAAGGATGACAAACCCATGGTGTTGAAGTGTGATAATCAGTTGCTATATTTATAGCGAACAATCCGGTGTTTCATGAGAGGACAAAGCATATAGAGGTTGATTGCCACTTTATTCGTGATGCAATTTTGAAGGGCAAGGTTGTCACTCAAGTATGTTAGGTCTAAAGAGCAATTGGCTGATCTACTCACTAAAGGTCTTGGGCGAAAAGACTTTGACTATCTTCTCTCAAGCTAAGTCTTCATGATATTTACGCTCCAAATTGAGGAGGAGTGTTATGAGTTAGGGGTAGTTTAGTAATTTTACTAAACTCTAGTTAGTTATTATTTGTTTATTGTGTTTAAGTAGTTTACTTATCCTCAAGCCATGAATGGCATTATTGTAATTTTGTATTTTCGGATTCTATTAATACATGGTTTAGGGTTGTACGTCATTAAGACCTTACAACCTCTTTCTCTCCTTCTTTCTTCCCCTTCTTCCTATCTCTTCACCTTCCTCTCTTCTCCTATCTCCCTTCACTAAATTTAACAGCATCCTACTAATACATTCTCAAGATAGAGCTAGGTAATTCCGCCCCAAAAAATTAGCAGAATCTGTATTTAGAAGTTAGTGGACGCATACCTTGAGAGATACAATAGGCGAATAACCAAGCTTCTTTTTGGCCTTTGAACAGTTAAAAGTCCTATTGCACGAAAGTAGCCTAATTCTTGAAGGTGTCAACTGAGGAACCTTCATTCCCAAAGGTGCCAACAGCTTATAAGTCCACTCCACTAGATGTGCAATTGGCATCATAACAGATGAAGGAATTTTTATCCTTGGCCTGCAAATTACAAAGTAACATAGTCGAAACAGAGACACATAAATTGCATGTGTTATACTAAAGAGAAACTTATACTCTCTAAGCAATTTTCACCATGCAAAAGCCAAAGAAATAGATCATTCTAAAAAAAACAGAACAAATGGAAATAGATACTCTGCTGGGATACAGATAAGAAATAACATTTACAAGTTAACAGACTCTATTTCACTGTAAAAAGAACAACCATGAAAATAATACAAAAGATCGCTTATCAACAAAATTTGTAGGACAAAATACAATTAGCAACAGGAAAGAGACACAGTGAAACAATCTGAGGCTCAAATTTGCAGTAAATGTCTTCTTTATAATGCTCTATATCAGTTTGCACCTCAAAAAGTACGAGATATCTTGTTAAATAAACCAAAACCATACATATGGATAGGGCCTTGAGCTCATTGGCCACATCATAAGAAGGGGACCATTGCGTGGGTTATTGGATTCAAGTCTTTCCAGGTGTATAGGGTGTAGTGGGCATCTATAATCAACATTCATAAAACAAACAAAATCATGTAGCAAGACTAAATGTACAAGTATCAGTAGCACAGCATGCTCAACACAACGTCTGTTCGTAATCAATCATTAAATCAGACAAACAAAGACTTCTAAGTGCACTACATATAGTGGGCATCTATATTTGATGAGCTCTCAGATTTCCCAAGAGGTTGGCAGATAAAGTGATCCAAAGTCCCAAGATTTGTCAATTCAGTGGCAGATGCACTAGCTAAGAGGGAACCAGCAGAATTTTTTCTGATGTGCCTTCACTGTAATTTTTAACAGCTTTTGTGGCTAAAGCCTTGTAATATATGTACTCAATGTACACTACATGTAATGGCTGAGAATTTCAATCAATAATGAACTCTATTTTTCAAAAACAAAACATTAAGTTTTGTAGCATGAAAAAGTCTCATATTTAAAATTTTAAGATATAGTATTAGATTATACAGTTGATCAATTAGCCTCCCAAGTAGCTTATCACTTCAGAATGAAATGGAAGCCAACACTAATGACATTGGAGTAGGTGATACATGGGTCTCCTCCCAAAGTGTCAACGTGAGGCAGCCACACAGAAAGCCCACGCATTAGGGAAATGTTGGCAAGAATAAACACATCCAGAAGAATAAGTAGAAAGTCCTTGGGCTTCTTAGTTGGGAGCAAAGCTTATTAACTTAGCTAATCATGCCGACCCTAGTACAGAAAATCAACTAACCCAAAAGCTTCAATACCGTTATATGTTTCTAATTGTTAACCACCCTCCCCCAAATAATTAAAAAAAGAAAAGAAAGAAAAAAAATGAGAAGAAGAAACAGACAAGAACCTAAAAATCTGCAAGCACCTCTCATAGCCAAGACCTTCAAGAATTAGTGACATGAATTCCCAAAATTTGATTGGCTCCATATTGGTTATTAGATAAGCCTGCAAAACAATCACATTATTGCATTCACCATGAGAACATAAAAATCTAAAAAATTGGGAAAATCAGTCAAGTCGCAGTTCAAGGTTAGGTAGAGAGCTCAATGAGCATTATCCATGATTAACTAGTGGTTTTCGTTCATTTTGTATCAAAAAGCAAAAAGAGTTTAACAATTCTTTAAAAAACAATGGTAAGAAGATAGTGGACTAAAACAAGTTCAGAGACATGGGGGCTGAAGCCTTAACATCTTCCTGGGCTTCAATTGTTGCCCTGCATGGTCACACACACTGCTGCCATCCTGATCTCCACCAACTCATGGGTCCACTATGGTTAACTTCAAAAGATCCTCTTATGGTAACCCTCTACCTTTGCTGGCATATTCTGTGAACATAGGGCCTGGCCTTTTGCTCTTTTATAGGTCCCATACTCTGATTCATCACCCACAAAGGTTTTTGGGGATTTTAATGGCAAATCTCTGGATCCCTCACACTGTTGAAGGCAATTCCAGAAACATTATATAATGGAGCAACAGCCTCTAATATCCTGCTTCATGCTTCATGCATGGGTTTAATGAAATTTCTGATTTGTCTAGTGTGGTGGATTTACTTGGATTTGTATTCCCAAATCTGCTAATCCAAGTGCAGACCTACTGGGTAAGGAAAGAGGTTCCCTACAATCTCTTTGTTGTAAAGGGACCCCTCCTACTATATCTCACAGTCCTCTAACTCAACAGTATATGTGCTTTAAGCAAGCACGTCTATTCTATCTGAAATAGAATTTGCAACTCTAGAAATACAACTCTAGGTTCTATTTGTCCCTTTCCGCACATCATATATTTCCCTAACAACAAGCATGCCAAATTTACAAGCCAGGTCCTCGACTAAGAATGTCACACCTACTAATCCAACTATTGAAATAGAATCTAGGGGAAGTTTAGTCATTTTAAAATTCAAAGTATATTTACAAAAGGAGAAGCTGAGCATAGCTCAGTGGTAACACCGCGGGTTGTGTATTGGGAGGTCTTGGAGTTCAAGACTCCTAGAGTACGAAAAATTAGGCTATTGTAGCCACTGTATTAATCCCACATGTAAGGGAATCAATCTCTTCCAAAAAAAGTATATTTAGGAAAGGGAATAGGTTGTAGCACAGATGATAAGGAATTATGAGGCTTTGTGTAAAGGTATTTCTGTCCTCAACATAACTCACTTAAGTTATGAATCAAATGGAATTGGACATGAAACCTGATCCTAACATGAGACTGCATTTGAGATTCTCTCTCTCTCTCTCTCTTTCATATAGAGTTTTCTCCAAGTCTAGCCCTCGGTTTGTCCATGTTGAGGTATTTAATATTTCCCTCTTTCCAAGAAATTATTTTTTGACAACAAAAATAAATAAGTAAATAAATGATGAAAGTCAATACGTTTTTTTTTTAAAGTTGTGATTATTTTTCCCATGCCCCTAAGGATACTTGAACCCCAGACCTCCGACTAGAAAACCCCCCATGTGACCACTGAGCAAAACTCAAGTTCACATGAATGTCAATGCATTAATTTACTTATGTAGGGTGAGTGGTCGTTGAGTTTAAAGATACTGACATCTTTAAAAACCTTTTTCCTACATTGGTAATCCTACGTAGTTAAGGCATTAGATTCTCCTTAATTTAGGAGAGACATTAGGTCCCTCTCTCTGTTATTTGAAGCTTTGAGTGAGAATTGACTATCACTTGTAAATAGGTGAAAGTTTCAAAGCTCTTGAATTCTTCAAAAATTCTAAGTAGATTAAAATCATATCTGGGAGTGCACTTACCCAGAATTATAGTTAGATAGTTTAGATTCCACCATAACATCAATTTCAATATGAACTGACCCAATGCGATGGGCAGATTCTATATGCTTATTCAGGCCCACTTGGTATACCCACCTCAAATGAAGCAGAAGCAACTGGACTGCTCGAGGGGGTTAAGCTTGCAGCAACACTAGATAGAATACCTATCATCATACAAGGGATTCTACTCTAACCATTGGCTGGGCGACACAATCCATCAACATTCCTTGGAAGATCAAACACACTTTTGATGAAATTTCAAAAATAACAAGAAATTGGAATATCCCATGGAAGGTTATACCGCGTTCAGCAAATTCTCTTGCTGATCAACTAGCAAAAGAAGGAACAATTAGACATAATCAAGTCTTCGGCAGCACCCTACCATTCTCCTAGTGTACTTCCTATGTTAACTTTTCACAGACAAGCTTTATTGTTGAAAGAATGTAAACAGTTGTAAATTACTATTTGTATGATTATGGAAAAGAAATAAAAGATGAACTGACCCCACTAGTGATAATTTTTGCCTAAACTTCAAAAGTTGGTCTTTAGTAACAATTAGAACAATGAAATTTCAGGAAGCAGCAGCATCTCAAAGAAAAATTAATATATGACCTCGCATTACCAGGCAACACATAACCTTCTTACGGGCTTCTACCATAACTGAAGATTACAATGCAATAATTATTATTGACCTTCGAATTGTAAACAAAGAACAGTATACCTGTCCTGCTGCTTCCTCTGCCTCTTCAGAGGCAAGAGCTTGCTCAGCGCATATATGGCCATAAGCCACATTTTCAACATATGTGAAATCATACATGTTATTACCATCTCCAATGATGTACTGGTAGAGAAAAACAAATGATATAGTCAAAGAAGAGATAATTAGATCAATGGTCAGGAGAACTTGATGTAAATTTTCCTTCAAATATTTGTGAATAAAGAAAAATTTGGACACAAACACATGGTCAATAATGCATACTAATTAGTAAGAGATAAATGAAAAAGAAAATAAAATGAAAATACGTTTTATTATGTTGAGCAGTTAAGTACATCATGTTCCTCTAAAGATTAGCATTTCTCTGGTGTGCTTTGAAAAAAGAAACACCGACTGTTTATCATCTTCTTCCTGGTGGCCAGGTAATAAAAAAGTACATTGTAAAATTTGTAATAGAATTTACAAGCTAAGGGCCGTATAGTTCTTTCTTCTTTTTTTTGGAAACAGGCAATATTTTTGTTTAATGCCTCTTTGGCTTTCTATTGGGTGCTGTGCTCTAGTTGTCTATAAGTGTTGTTACCCCCTTTTCCAGGGTCTTTACAGTTTTCTTAAAAGCCCTTGGCCAGGTCTTAGGAAGGTTTTGTGGAGAAATTTGCTCCATTTGGAAGGAAACGAACACCAGAACCTTTTTTGCCTTAAATTGTGTGCTTGCATGAAGGCCCACTGGAGGCTTGAACCAAGACCTCAACACTAAAATGCCCCTACATGACCCCTGGCTAAAGCTCAAGCAAATGCCAGAACAATTAGAAGTAGGCCCTGCTCAAAACTTTTTTGCATCATGTCAAAGGGCTCGGAGCTCGGTAGTGATGATAATGTCCTTTATCTCGATTTTAGCATTGTGTCCAGTACTTAAATATTCATTACAAAATAAGAAAAGCCTGGAAAGACAAATGTCAGTCAATGTTCCTAATCTGACACTCCAAAACTACAAAATGCATCTTGATAAATATAGTGATAAAGTTAGGACCAGACTCATCTCAAACTGACCAACCAAAGTTAGAAGACCTTTTTCCCAAACTAACACAAATAAAACCTCATGTCCAAGGCCATTTAAACAGACAAGAATGAGACATGAACTCTGCAAATGAGGTATAAAACTGAAAAAGGTATAAACTTGGCCCAACAAGGCAACAGTCCTGATCTCAAGCCACGATAAGTTTAGGCCCACTTTTATCATGAAATGATCAACCTCTCCATAGGTGTATTGCTCAATAGGCTTAGTTTTTACTCTTCATATGTTATGGTATAAATATACCATACCAATTCGTTTTAAAATTCCAAATCATCTCCCCCCTCCCCAAGTACACAACTGTTACAAATAATGATGAAATAAAAATAAACTACAGCCCATATTACATTCATCCATCAAAGCAATCAAATTAATTAATTTAATGTAATGGATCAATATAAAAAATTTCAAAGAAATATTTGAACGTTCAATAATAGTTAACTTAGTAACATAATATGTTATCAGTTTTAACAATGGGATTTCATTTGGATAATTTATTTCCTATTTATCTGATTTCATGGATGCGAAAAAAGTAAAAAATTATTTTTCATTACATCCGAAGAATTTTTCCAAAAATAAAAAAATAAAAAATAATTGATGGATAGCTTGTTTGCTCAAGCTTATAAACCAACAAATCCAAAAGCAACATTCAGATGTGGTATTAATACCAAAGCTCTCTTACTACCAAGCCAAATAGGCCAGACACATGCTTGCAAATATGGACTAAAACAGATGGGGAACAAAGGGATACTCTTACACTGAAACCTAATCTTGATACCATGGTATGGTTAGTTGTCAATACATCCCAAAATGCCTAGTCAAAGTTTGGAGACCTTTTTCCCTGAAAAAAACATTTTTTTTTTTTTGAAGAGATTGGTTTTCTATTCCATTGGTAGTTGGACTCCAAATTACAGTAATGCCATTACATTTCCAGGATCTAAGGTGGGTCTCTCACCTCCAGATGAAGGAGAGACACCTTCACGAGCTAAGGCATCAGCATGGGAGTTAGCTGATCTAGGTACATGGTACCATTGACTCTTCAAAGAATTTCCTAGACTCCAGATTTCTCTATAAGGAACAATGAATCTCTAAGGTGGTTGGGTAGATTTTTTGCACCAAGTAATTACATTCAAACAGTCCCCTTCCACCGCCAGAGGCCCCTCTAATCTTTTTGCAAAGAGTTTCAGGCCTTGGAGCAAGGCCATAGTCTCAGCTTCAACCGAGTCTGTGTTAGGTAAGGGGACAGCAATGGAGAGTAGGGTATTGCCATTGTGATCTCTGAAGAGTCCCCCAACGCTAGCACACCCTGGGTAGCCTCTAGAGGATCCATCAACATAAAGTTTTATCACCCCCAATGGTGGTGGGGTCCATGGGGTAGTCTGCACTTCAGGTCGTGGAGAGGGTAGTTGGGCCACACTCACCCAAGAGGCTCTTAGACAAGAGTCATCCATATCCTTCATTTCTGGTGTAGCACACAGCCAATAGATGATTCTTCTAAGAATGAGGTCATTGAGTACATTCGAGTTCACATCCTTGTTAGAGAAGATACGTCTATTCCTCTCCTCCTAGATACACCAGAAAATGAAAATAATACAAGCTCCCAGCATGGTTTTCCCTTTTTTGGTTAGTTGGGAATTACGCCACTGCTCAATAAAACCTGATCGGTTCTGAAAGGTAGGGGCATTGAAGTGGAATTTAGACCAGAAGTAGCTCCAAATGTGCTGGGCATATGTGCATTGTATTAGGAAATGGTCGCATGTTTCCATAGTACAGCTGCAAAGAGGACACAGAGTGGTCGGAAGAGTTATTTACGTCCTAGTTAGGTTGTCTCTTGTCATCAACCTTTGGTGTAGGGCAGTCCATAAAGAAAAAAACTTTGCTTTGGGGGGGGGCCTTGCAGTTTCCAAGCCCATTGTACTTGGTGTTCCTCTCTAATCCCCTGATTTTCTAGGGACAAGTATGCTGATTTTACTATGAAGTCCCCATTAGGGCTATGTTTCTAGATGATTCTGTCCTCATTTTGTGTGTCAAAAAAATAGCTTGACACGAGATGATCAAGCTGGCTCAGTTCCATTGCCTCTTCATCTCTCTCTTGAAAGTGCCTACTCCAATCAACATTCTACCATTCCTTGCCAGTATAATTTCCTCAATTTTTACCCCAAGGGATCTAACCAATCTAAATAGCCTTGAATAACAAGCTTTGAGGGACCTATCATGAAGCCAAGTGTCTGACAAAATTCGATTGTATCACCTTCACCCAAAAGGAATCTACACATAATTCGAAATAGTTCCCAATGCTTGTAAATTTGCTTCCATATTGGGGAAAGGGAGTGACTTGGGTGCCATCCAAGTATCCAGTCTGAGCTTGGGATGTTATGTTTACTTCTCATTAAAGATGCCCATAAGGGTGGGTTGGGTTGATTCATTCTCCAACACCATTTCAACAAAAATACTTGGTTGAAGGGAATGATCCTCCTTATTCCCATCCCTCCATAGGTTCTTGATGTGCATACCTCTACCCACTTGACCGGATGATGTTTGAACTCGTTGCTATTACTTCTCCAAAGGAAATGCCTCATCATCTTTTCCATCTCACTGGCGACCCTTTGGGGTATTGCAAGAATGAGAGCATGTAAGATGGGATGCCATATAAACAAGATTGGAGGAGGACTAGCCTTTTTGAGAGGTGCTTACCTTCCCAGGAGTCTAGTCTTGTACGCATTTTTTCAAGTGTAGGATCCCATATTTGCTTGTGGATCCTTCCCTACACAACAGGCAGTCCCAAGTGGGTGAGAGGAAATGTCCCAATGCTGCAGCCCAACTCATTTGCAGCTCCTTCCAGCAATTCCTGAGAAGTGTTAATCCCTACAATGGCTGATTTCCTCCAATTTATCTTTTGCCCAGTTGTTAGCTCCAGTAAGCTAGGCCAGCTTTCAGCCTTTTCACCTGTAACTAGGTTCCCTCACAAAAGATCATCATATCCTCTACAAATTGGACTATGGGGGATGCTTCATCCGGGAAGGGAGTGTGAATCCAATCTGCTAACACCATCTGGCGAAATAGTGCAGCCATTCCTTCCCCTACAATGTTAAAAAGTAAGGGGGATAAGGGGTCGCCTTGCCTAATTCCTCTGGAGCTTTGGAAGTATCCAAAATTCCTCCATTAATGGAAACAGAGAACCTTGCTGATGAAATGCATGAGTGGATCCATCTTCTCCATCTCTACCCGAACCCCATAGCTTTCACAACGAGGTCGAGGTGTCTCCAATTTACCCTATCAAATGCTTTTTCTAAATCCAACTTCAAAAGGAACTTAGGTTCTCCTTGCTTCGTGAACGTATCAACTACCTCGTGTATTAGCATGGCCGAATCCAGGATTTGTCTGGACTGAATGAAAGCACTTTGTTCCACGCTGATTACTGTATTGATGACACTTTTAAGCCTTGCTGCTAGGGTGCGAGCGATAACTTTGTAGACCCCAAACACTAAGCTGATTGGTCTAAAGTCTTTAACCTGTTCCACTCCTTTCTTTTTTGGTACAAGTTCTATTATGGATACCCCAATTGAGTGGTGAGAAATCCCGTTTTCGTGGAAGTCTTCAAACAGCTTCACAAAGTCTGCTTTCATGAAAGGTCATGTTTCTCTAAAGAACTCACCATTGAAGCCATCTGGTCCAAGTGCTTTATCTTTTGGCATGGATATAATGACATGTTCTATTTCCTCCAGGGAGAAGAGTGCTTCCAATCCCGCACTTTGTTCCTCAGATAAACGTGCAAAGGATAAACCTTTGATACATAGCTTGCAATTTCCTTCACTGTAGAGTTCCTGAAAGTAATGCACAATCCCATCAATGATATTTTCCTAGTCTGATACCAGTTCACCATTAATTATTAGTGACTTAATCCGGTTGGCCCTCCTCCTATGAGAGGCCATAGAGTGAAAGAAGGTGAGTTAGAGTCACCTTCTTTGAGCCAACGGTATCTAGCTCTTTGTTTCCAAAACACATTTTCTTGGTGGTTGATTTGTCTTAATTGATGGGTTGAGCTTCCTCTGTCTCGATATTCCTCATGGGAGAGGCCACATTCCTCTTCCGCATGGTCTAATCCGTCGATATGGAGGGCTAACAACCTCTTCTGAGCCTCCTCCGTAGCCTTTTTCTATCTGGCCCATTTTATGATTTTGCTCTTTAGAAGCCTCAATTTTCTAGGAATTATGCTTGTTCCATAAATTCTTGGGGTTTCAATATCATTCCATCACGTAGGCAAGTTTCCTCTGAACGAGCGGTCACTCAGCCATGTGTTTTCAATTCTGAATGTTTTTTCCCCAGCCTGCATAATTTAGTAGCTAAAAGAATAGGCCAATGGTCTGATACAACCTTCACTATTACTATGGCCGTCGAATCTTTGTAGTGTCCCAGCCAATCAATAGATACCAAGAAGCAATCCAACTTGGACAGAATAGGATGTTCTTGCCGATTGCTCCATGTGGACCTCTTTCCTAAGGTTGGGATTTCTTCTAGATCAAAGGATGCAATTAAATCATTAAACCTCCTCATAGTTGTAGTTATTGTACAAGCTGGAGGTTTCTTTTCATTCCTGAACCTTATAGCATTAAAGTCCCCAGCAAGAAGCCAAGGACCTGCCCATCTGTTCATAAGGTCACCAATATCCTCCCGAAATTGGTTGTGACCATGGTACGAGCTTGGGCCATAAACCCCACCTAAGTTCCAGATTATTCCCGAGTTTTATCTTTGATTCTAATTCCCATACAATAAACTCCCATCTTGGAATCTTCAATTTCAAACATAGTGGGGTCCCAGACTATCAATATTCCACCCGAGGAGCCAATAGCATCCAAAGATTTCCATTCTGGTCTATTAAAAGGTGAAATTGCATTGACTATTTCATTAGAGACATTTAACAATTTCGTTTCTTGCAAAATAACCAGATTGATTGCATTTTTGTACAAAATTTTCCTGGCATTGGCTTTTTTTTGGGGACCACCTAATCCCCTAATATTCCAAGATAGTATTTTAATATAGAAACGGCTGTGGTTCCTACGGAATCCATGTCGGGCAGCATTTCCTCTCCCCCCTCTGAGGTGCAGGTGGACGAGTCACAGCAATTCTAGCAGCACGCACTTCCTCCGTGATTTGGGCTAGGCGAATGATGAAAGCCCAGTCTTCCTCTGAGTGGCCCCCCAAGTTTTCTCCAATGCTTGCAATTTACGAGCACACAACTGAGTCGTGGTGCCTTGAGGTCTGGCAAACGAGCTCGTTTGAGTGGTGAGAGTTTGTCCTTCCCCTGTTGTGTTGGTAATTGAGAGAAGCTCTTTTGGCCAGCAGATTCCACACGTAATTCTCATAATTTCCATCAGTCTCCTCTCCTTGAGTTTCATCATATGCTGGACTGCGTGGGCATTGGGGTGAAGGTGGGAAAGGAGGTGCAGGGGTGAGGGAAGGGGGCGAGAGAATCACCTACATTGCCTTGAAGATGCAATATATTCCCTCTCGGCAGAGTAAGCAGAGTGAATTCGGTTGCACCTATGGTAGGTACGCATGGGGGCACCATGGTGTTTTGTAAAGAAGAGGGAGGTAGCTCTCTGGTTCCGTTTGAGAAGGGGGAATTGTTATATAGATGCGCGAGGTCTTTGGAGTGATGAGAATTAGGTGGTCGTGGATCCGGAAGACTGGTGGTCACTAATGGGGTGTCTAGTGAGTTGAGTAAATTAGATCGGTTCACCAGGCAGAGGGTATGTCCCGGGTCATTTCTCACACCTGGGTGCACTGGCCACGCTGCCCCGGTTCAATGGTTTCAGCTTCTGGTCTCGTAGAGTCCCCAAGAGGAAGACTTTGCATCTAGGTGTGGTTAAGATTTGAATTTAAGCTTGGTGGCGAGCGTACCTCAATTCTTGAAGTCTCCCTGTTTTGATCTTGATGGACTCGATCAACAGTTCCAAATTGTATTAGTGGGGAGATGCGACTAAGATGATGCCTCGTATCGAAAGAAAATTCGTGTGGGGACAGCTATGAGTCGGGCAGCGATTCTGTCTGCTGAGTTGGGACTCGGCCCCGCCTCGGTGTCTAACTCATCGTCATCGTCTTCGGCACTGGTTCCGGCCAGGATGGGTCCGGTATTCCCAGAATCGTGAAGGACCTCCCGCCCACAGAAACCATACTCCTGCCGCCAGGGGGGCATCAATTTTCCCAGTTGACCCATCCTCTCGCCACATCGATTGTTTTCCTCGACCGCGTCATCTCTTCTACATGGGGTCCGTAGCAGTTGAAAATCTCCTTGAGAGATTTTTCGTCCCACAGTTGGGGTGGGATGCTGAAAATCCGAAGCCAGAATCCTCCGTTCCTCTGGTCTAAGTCTTGCCATCGTCGGATTTCATTCTGCAGCTCAGGAAAGGTGTCGTCCCAGACCTCTCGTAGGTTTTGTGCTTCTTCTTCTTTCCTCCAAATCAGGCATCGCATGCCGCCCATTCACGAGACCATCGGGGTGTACTGCAAAGCCAAGGTGAGTTTTACCTTTTCCGCTATTTCACTTTCGTCCAGAGATTGGTTTGTCTTGAATACAAGGCTCGATTTGAGCTCCTCTCCACGCGTCCAGTCGCTTTCCGCAAGGTGGAGATGATCAGCCTTCAATGCATATTCCTCACGCCCGGCCGTCCATTGTGGGGAGAAGATTCCGTATGTGACTTTTCCGCTTTCACCGAACCAGTTCTCGTCCTAAATCAGGTCCTCGATGGCGTCCAGCAGCCGGTTCCAGATAGAGTCCGTTGCTTCCAATGCTGATTTTTCAGGAACCTGAACTCTCGCTAGGGTTTTCTCCTCCCTCTTCAATACAATTTTGAATAGGGTCTTGGGTCTAGTCAAGATGAGGAAGATAAAGACTTCATTTTGGAGACGGATTGATCGGATTCCACTCCTAGGAGCTTTCGTGTTGAGAAGGCTTCTCAAAAGCTCCAACACTCGCGTAGAATCCTTGTCGAAATTCGAACAAAGGAGCGTTTGTCGCCAGTAAGGGTCATAATTTTTATGCTCTTTCTCGCTACTTCTCCCGATCTATCCGTCTATTCTTCGACGTTGATTACAGAATCATCAAACCTTACGATTTTGGATTTCAATGGCAGTTTGTTCACTCTCCTCTTTCTCGTAACCAAAGTCCAGTCGTCTTCTTTGCGCTCACTGTTTCCAGGGATGTTGGATCTGTGTCCATTGGTTGGGTGGCCTGCGGAAGGCTCTCCAGCATTATCGCCGGAGATGGCACCAGGGACAGCAGTCCCTCCGCTCATCTCATGCTTTTCAAGTCCTTGAAAGTCTGTAGACTAACCCATGTCGTATCATTCCCACTAACAAATTGGAAAAATAGAGAGTATAGCAGTCAGTACATTCAGATAGGAGCTTCAAAGCTGCATCAATATAAAGATTGTAAAGGTTTAAATTTAAAAAATCATACAACTGCAATACTTGCAAAAGGCCCAACACTTGAAAAAGATAAATCGCAAAGACAAAATTAACCACTAAGAGAATCAGACAAATGAAAGGTAGACAGAGTAACTCAAAACTTGAACTCACCTTAGACTTCCCAGCCCTTGCAGCAGCAACTAAGGACGGCACCAGCAACCTATCGCCAGGACCAAAGATGCTACTAGGACGTATGCAACAAGTTAAAAGCCCACTTCTACCATTAGCCTTGATGACCAGTGCCTCTGCTTCAGCTTTTGTTGCTGAGTAGGAATCGTTATGCTTTCATCCATAAAACGAGAAAGAGTCAACAAAGTGAAGTTTTAAGCTCAAAAACATGGTTTCCTTCTTTCTTCAATGTTGAGATACCCATCAGGGTATTTTTGGCCATTTCCTGTAAGTCTTAGGTTCGTTCTGTTGTATCAGTAAGTTTTGTACTGTGTTAGGAGTTTAATGTTTCAACTTTCATGTATTTCTCAGTATTGGTTTTTTTTTTGAAAAATAGAATTGATTTTTTTTTGAAAGTTAGTATTGATTTTTTTTAAATGGTACTTCTCAGTATTGTGAGTTAGAAGAAAGTGTAGAGGGCCATTCATGTAACATTGCTTATATTTCACTTAAGTGGATTGATGGGATTTTGGAGACAAGGTTGAACCACCAATGAATGCTTTCTTTTCCGTCTCCCCTCTCTCTCTACCTTCAATCACTATATTCTAAATTCAAGTGTCACAACAATATAACTTGACAGCATTAAAGACTACTTAAGTGATTAATTACCTTCTTCGGGTATGGCATGGACTCATCTCCATTATATATTCCATGAACCCCATCAAACACCACACTAGGAGAACTAGTGTAAATAAGTCTCTTCACATTGCACTCAATACATGCATCAATAACATTTTTTGTACCTGAAAAAAAAAAACATAAGTATTAAGACATGAAAATGATTGACAAGCTAATCCTAAATATGCCACCTTTTACCTTCTTCTGTCATGCTTCATTTCATACCAACAAAATTAACATGACTTCTGAAAAGACAGAGAATGATACAGGAAGTTCTACCTTCAACATTTACTGAATAATGCAGATGGTAATTGTTGATAGAAGAATCAGGAGCTGCCATGTGGAACACAACCTCTGCTCCATCAAACGCTGCAGACATAGGAATATGAAAATCATATGTAAAAAGCAATAGAAACAAAGTGCATAAGGAGTTTTGAACTCTTTTTGAAGTGCCAACGGTAGGGCAGATGAGTTGGCTAAGCAAGGTGCTCAAGAGCAACATATTGTTGTTATCTCCCCCTAGCTTCATGTAACCTTGTTTGTTCTTATTTGTTGTTGTAACCTTTCGCCCATTTGAACCACAATAAATAAAATCACAACTTTCAAAAAAAAAAAAAAAAAAAAAAAAAAAAAAAGTAGAGTGGACACAGGTTAAGATTTCCCAGCTACCGGACCCCATTCCAATTGCTGTTATGAACGCAAAAATTCCTTTCAGTATAGAAAATTCTATTCTTAAACCCAATTTAAAGAGAATTACAGAACAAATGAAGACAAAGCACTCAATCTTGCCACCTTTTTCCACTTGAATCTTATTTCTAAGATCTGTAGACATATAGTGAGCTTTGCCAGATTTAAGAGCATTCCCAAGGATGCCACCCTCTTCGTGAGGATCAAGCTTGATTGTGGATCCCAAGTCTGTAATTCTAACAAACCATTTCTGTGACCTGATGAGCATATCAACCAAGTAACGAGCAGCAAAACCCCTTCCTCCTGTCACAACACACCATTTCTCTTCTTCCACCTGCATTTCGTGGAAACCTTCCAGTTCCCCTCCTATCCAAACCAGTAAAAAGTCAAAAAGTGTTCCAAATGTACAGTTTACATCTACAAAGAGATAACAGATATAAAATAACTAAGAGCACCATCTAAAATTTTAGATACTCCAGAGAAGAAAGAGTTTATATATTAAAAATGCAGGTAATGAATGAACGAAAATAACATGATTATGCATTTGTTTTCCTCCCACAGGAACCAGCTAAAGTGAGAAGACTTGTTCCCAAGCATCGGAACTTCGAAGACCAAACAAAAGCAAAAGTATCTTTTGCCATATAACAATTCTCACTCACAGACAATCAACAAGAGACATGGAGCACAGGTACTATCATGGACTGTTGGACCTTTTTACCCACCAACACTTCCCTTCACATTCACTCTGGTTTGATAACATGGGCCAAGATAAAACGAGACCAGTGTACACTCCAAACAACAAAACCATGGGCTTGAGTTGGCCATATCAACATGTTAAAGTTGGGTTCATTTCTGTCAAAGTGACTAGCATAGCTAAGTGACGCTTTTCACAATAAATAAGCATAGAATATTTCCAGGCTCAAACCAGTTTAGGGCTTTTCTCTCACATATAACAACTTTCTTTCTCAGACAACTAGCCTAAGATGTGAAGCAAAAGTAACTTTTTACCCATCAGTCTTCAAGGGATACTCTTCACAAAAAATGATTCCCCCAAACCATTGCCAGACAGTTTTGATGACCATTCAGGATTAAAAATAATGAAAAGGACAATAATTACAGATTACTATTTCTTGTTTACAGGGAAGATGAAATGAAGAGGTACAGTCAGCATTAAACAGAATTTAACAAAAGAAGAAGGCTAGCCTCAGACTATTCCAGCAAGTGTGTTACTGCCAGCACTAAAAAAATACTCTTTAAGTATATGTAACTGCGCTAGAAAGTCATAAGCAATTCACAGTCCAGCATACCAATATCAAAAAGAAATCCATTAAAACTACAGCAGATAAAATGAAATGATGAATACCAATTAATTAACCAGAATAGATACTCATAACCTATTTGATATACGCTTTCAAAAAAATTAAAAATTAAAAATAAAAGAGAGAGAGAGAGAGAGAGAGAGAGAGAGAGACATCTAAATGCTAAAACTGAAATTCATGAAAGAGAAAACTCTGCCATCTAATGAATCCCATATATGTAAAAAGAAATAAATTACAATTAGACAAAAAAGATAGTGGTCAAACACATGATGGATAAATGGCCAGAGCAAAAGAACTAAACAGTTCCCATTTTAAGAATGACTTCATGTGCATTAATTTATTACATGTCTTAAAATTCTTCCTCTTATTAACTAACTAGTCACAAAATCTATTTACCCTCAAATAAACATCAAAGTATGCAAACAAAGATAGTGAAAAAGGCGCTCCATTTTTCTCCTAAGCTCCACTGAATTATTGCAATTCTTTGTTACCAACTCTACACTTATTTTCAGGTATGCAACAATTGAATAGCATATGGGCTCCATGAGTTACCAAAAAGTAAAACTCACCCCTTGTCCACACATGGTTTATATAGAGCACGAATTTTTACCTAAGGAACTGAATCATTTTTGTTCTCTGTAACTAAATAAGAATCACGCCAACGAGCTATAAATTAAATTACCTTCTCATCTTTAACATGGTATTGATCATGCCAATGAGTATGATGACTGTTATCTAGTAACTATGACAGTTTCTAATTTTCTAATCAGGAAATGAAATAATACAATTGAGGTTCTTGCATTTTTACAACAATTTCTTCCTAATATTAGACTCTTATGATGCCTCTAGAGGCTAGCTTCTTCTTCCTGCATTTATTCTCCCACGCACCGAAGTAACACAGTTCTGTCGATCATTCAAGTTGGAGAAGACCGCTCGGAACTAACAGCAAAACATTCCTTAAATCGTGGAGATCCGATCTTCACCATTACTTGTCCTTGAGTTGACTACTCAATGACTACTAAACCGATTCAACAAAACCGTTTCGCGCAAAACCAAACGGCACAGAAGCAAAAGGCTGTTTTCAAACAAGGCTACCCATTTCATGGCAATGTCATCAAATTGGACTTTGCACCAGATTTAAAAAAAAAATCATTTTTCAGCTTCATGGATGAAGCCTAAACTATCCCATTGCGCAAAGAGCTGGATGTAAAAAAAGGAATTTGACAACCCATAGTGAGTGAGGATCAGTCAGTGGAATGTCGACAACAACTCGCACGAAGAACAAGAAAAAAAAAAAAAAAAAAAAAAAGAATCAGAGAGGGAAGCAAGAGAGAAGAAAAATGAGAAGAAAAATCACGAGTCCTTACCAATCCCAGATTGACAGAGACGCAATGGCCAGTTCACTGGGGGGAACCAGGGCGCTGAGAAGACGGACTCCCTCAACGAAGTTCAAGTGGATGCAAGTTCCCTGAGAAGATGGACACAACAGTGTACTCGGATTTTCCAGTATCCAGGTAGAGTCCGACCGAGTCCGGAGGTCGACCCTACTCGGATTTTCAGGTCTTTTTGAGTCGATTTTGCAGAAAAAACTATGCTTTCGACTTGAGTAAATGCTATATTACTGTTAGCGTACTTGTTGACTATAAGTGAGACTCTCAAGACGAATATTTAAAGAGTGATATGTTTTTAAAAATATAAAAAAATATTTTTTTATAAAATCTAATTTTTAGAGGATAAACTCTAGGCGTTTAGATTAACATGTGCATGAGATAAGGGCTGCCCATAGGTGTAACTAGTATTTTTCATATTTTATTACTCCACATCTAGTATATCATTACTGTATTCAAAAATATTGTATTCACATCACTTATCTAACAAGAGATCTATTGATATCATACAAAAGTAGACACCTTGAAAATTATGTTCCTTAATTTGGGAACAAGACAAGAAAAAAACTTCATGAGTTTCAGAGCAAGGTAAGGATTTGGGTTGAAATTAGCATTGGGATTAGGGTGGGGATTAGGGTGGGGATTTGGGTGGGGATTAGGCTGGGGATTAGGCTGGGGATTAGGCTGGGGATTAGGCTGGGGATTAGGCTGGGGATTAGGCTGGGGATTAGGCTGGGGATTAGGCTGGGGATTAGGCTGGGGATTAGGGTAGGGATTAGGGTGGGGATTAGGGTGGAAATTAGGGTGGAAATTAGGGTGGGGATTAGGGTGCAAATTAGGGTGCAAATTAGGGTGCAAATTAGGGTGCAAATTAGGGTGCAAATTAGGGTGAAAATTAGGGTGAATATTAGGGTGCAAATCAGGGTGGAAATTAGGTGGAAATTAGGGTGGATATTAGGGTGGGGATTAAGGCAAGGATTAGTGTCAGCCTAGGATTAGGGTGTAGATCAAGGTGGGCATTAAACGAGGTTTGCAATATTTGGAGATATGCAAAGTATCATATGGTCACGGATACGCATAGATACACTAGGAAACACATCAAAGAAGTATGCAAAAATTATGAAAACATATTAGAAATAAGGAAAAATACAAAGTGTGTCATTGATATGTAATAATTAATTGCAAAAAAAAAACAACAACAACAACAAACTCCATATATACCACCAAAATTCTAACTAACAATTGACTCATGAAAAGTGCATTAACTAGCATTAAGTTAGGGGGACACTTCAAGCAATTCTAATTCAATATAATTTTTTAAAAATTGTATTAAAGATGGTAATAAAAGACCAAATGGTAGTCTAGATAATGTCAAAACCAAGAGTATTAATATGAAGCATAATTTTTTTTCAAACCATAAATTGTAGGATTGCCTAGTTGAAGAAAGCCTATAACTACATTTAAAAAAAAATACTCAAAAAACAGTAGTCAAATTTGAATAAGCAATAAAGGGAAGCCAGTCATATGATGTTATTAATACGTGGAGGAAGTTTCATAGATTTCCTAATTTGATTTATGTATTATTTTCTGCAAATTTGATTTATTTATAATACCATAATTTACTCACTTTAAGCTTCT
>JAHZSQ010000051.1:0-116079 GCA_022405105.1 Aristolochia contorta | reverse complement strand
TTGAACTGAACTCAAAGCATGCAGCAACCGAAATTGAGTCTATCCTAACTCAAGTATAGTATAAATTAACTCTTTTCCAAAATTTTATTTACAATTCATTGGTTACCTCCCAAGAAGGACCAATGTTTGAAGTCTTTGGAAAGACTCCACAAAATTAACTCACCCTTTTCTGGATCCAAAATAGAGTTGGAAGGGACATTGTAACTCACAACTTGTCCTTTTTGTCTCGAACTCTTCCCATTGACCTTTTCAGCTAAATTGAGAAGGTTCTTAGGGGGTGATGGTTGTTTCTTGTTCAATTTTGGTGTACTGCCTAATCTCTCTTCCACCATCCTTCTAAGCTCTCTAAGCTCCTTCTCCTTAAGCGTACCACATTCAAGAAAGTATGGGTCTGAACTCATCACAACTTCTTTCAAAGTGGTTTCGTACAACTCATCAATATTTTACCACTTTTTTTCCTCTTAAGGTGAATTTCCTTTTACAACACAAGGAAACCTTTTGAAGGAGTTCTACTCTTGAGAACCTTCCCAGCCAACTCTAAAAGGAGCTTCACCATTTGACTTCCCTTCTTGTTTCTCTTCTAGGCTTTTGGCACATAGAAGGTTACTTCTTGGTCACTAGCTGATCTCATGGTGAAGCTCCCATCCTCACATCAATGATTGTTTGTGTAGTGTCAAGGAATAGTCTACCAAGAATTGGAGGCATTTGTGTCCCCTCTTCAACATCAATCACAACAAAGTCAGCCTGAAAGAGAATGCCATTCACCTTGACCATAACATTCTCCAAAATTCCCTTTGGGTAGCTGATTGAACCATCAGCTAGCATGATCTTCACATTCGTGGGGGAGGTTCACTAAGACCCAATCGCTTAAATATACTAAAGGGCATAATAGTAACACTATCCCCCAGATCACATAAGGTGTAATTGATTTCGTGGGTTCCTATGGTGCAAGGTACTGCAAAGCTCCCAAGATCTTTCACCTAGGGAGAGCACTTCTCTCTCCAATTACTACTTCCTTATTCTCTATACATCTTCCATTCATAATTTTCCAGCTCATGCTCTATTGACTCCTTGAATCTAGCATGTCCTAATCAGTCTTCCATCTGCTTACAAACCGGAATATCAACATGAAGTTTCTTATAAACTTCGGGTGACTTTAGAGGTTTAAATTCATCTATCTCTTCAAACTCTCCTTAAATAAAAAATGGTGGTCAAACCTTCTTCTCACCCAGTTCCTCTTTACTTGATCGATTCAGATATTCTTTGTCTTTGAACTCCAATGTAGGAGGAATCTGGTTTGGCTCTTCCAAACAGAAAGTTTTCTGAAGCTCTTCCTCCATTCTTCATATCAGTGCTGAATGGGACTTCTTGTCCAACTCTTTCCCCTTACTCACTTCTTCGTATGAATCAGTCTCTTCGATCTCAACCCACTCATAGGGAATCATATTCATATTCTTCTTCTTGAGCGAATTCTTGATTCACTTCTTCCATCTCCATTTCTTCCACAATTTCCCTTCACAACATTGCACTGAACTGCTCCATATCTTCCTTTTCATCTTTCTTATAATTCTCCACTGTATCGCTTGGGACAGATCCTTTCGATTTTTATCTAATGGACTTTGCAACCTGCTGCACTAGGATTTCAATGTTCCTAATGGAAGGATCATGGTTCTGCACCATTTTGAGCAACAACTCATGAGTGGAACTTTCATTTTCAGCTTGAGGCTGATTTTGGAACCTTTCTTGTTCTCCAAAATTTTGATAGTTACCTTGAGTAGGAGCCAGTGCAATCCCTTGGTCATTTCTCCATCCAAAGTTCAGATGGTTTTTCCATCCGGGAATGTAGGTATTGGAGTACGGCTTGTTCTGACCTTGTCTATTCTGTGAGTCTTGCACACTCTCCACCGTTGATGTACACACTTCAACCCCGAGTCTAACACCACCGCTTAACTCACTACATACAAATAGACTTTGTGAAAGGTTAACTTCCAAGGCAACAATCTTCTTCTTCAAGGCATCAATCTGAGCTCTAATTATTGTGTTGGTGTCTACTTCGTAGACTCCAATTTGTTTTCTTGAACTTTGGCCTTGTTCCAGCGTGCTCCTTGGTCTTTCAATGTTCCATTGGTAGCTATTGGCAGCTATATTTCCAAAAGGTGGTACGCCTCATTTATCAACTTGTTCATAAGTGCTCCTCCTGCGGCTGCATAAATAATTGTTTTTGTTTGGATTTGTAGACCATAGTTAAAGGTGTGCACTTGAGACCATTTAGGAATTGAATGATGAGGGCACTTCCTCAAAAATTATTTAAAATGATCCGAACCCTCATAAATTGATTCTTGATTTATTTGTGTGAATAGATTGATGTCGTTCCTTAGCTTTACCTTCTTGGATGTAGGGAAGTACATAGCAAAATAAATTTGTTCAAGGTCCATCCACGTGGTAATAGATCCTGAAGGCAGCAAATTCAACCAATTCTTAACCTTATCCCTCAACGAGAATGGGAAAAATCTCAATCTAATCGCATCTTCAACACAAATTTCAAGGAAATCTGCGAGATGCTCATTTGGATCATCATTTGGAAGTCCACTAAATTGGAGATAGGTTTGGATCATCTGAATAATTTGGTGGGTTGATCTCAAATTTATTTGCCAATTAGCCAGTCTTCTTATCCTAGAGTGCATACCTCCAGCTTGAGGAACCACGAACTCTCTCAAACTTTGTGGCTCTTTTTCAGCCATATGTTCCACTCTTTCGGATAACATTTGCTGCTTCAAATTGGCCCTTGCAGCCATCTCTATTTCAGGGTCATAGGGTATCAAGGAGAGTGGTTGGTCTAAACCATACCTAAGTAGATTTAGTGGTTAGTGAAAATTATGCTGTGTTTTTATGCCAAGTATTGATGTGATTGTGTTGAAATTTCACTAACTTTTTGTCTTTATTCTGAAGGAAAGTGCTTTGTATTCGCCAAACACCATCGAGATGGAGAAGGAGGAAAACTAAACGATTTCAGCCTAAAACACCCCATTTTGGATCAATGCAACATGGGAAGCCACGACGTCACGTGAAGAGCAGCAATGAACCTGGTGCCACGCTAGAAGCTATGGCACTACACAAATGAGGAAAACGAGAAGAGGAAAAAGGTTAAGTGTTTGACGCCTTGGCATCAGGATCAACGCTGGAGCGTTGCACACAACAGAAGTTTCTAGGCACAATGCCTTGGTGATAGGATCCAATGCCGGAGCGCTGCCCCACACTATAACAGCGCTGCAGTGTCAAAAACCAACGCCGGAGTGCTGGTCCTTGCTCAAGTGGCTCTGCGGCGTCAGAATCAAGCGCCTGAGCACTGGTGATGTGGAGAGCAATGTAACACGATGTCGTACAATTGTGCTGCACCACACTCGGCTCCAAGACCTGGCGCCATCAGAAGGGCTCCGTGCCACGTGGTGACACATCACTTTGGGGACCAAAAAAAGGGGAATCTTCCGGACTCCCCTATAAATACGCGATATAGCCAGACATTGGATATCGCGCTGCTGAGGCGGAGTTAAAATAGGAGTGAAGGAGATCTACTTTGAGAGACTGAAGGAGGAAGAAGGAGTTCATGGGCAAAAGGGAAGTCTTTTGCCTTTGTTTTACTTTATTCTTTCTATCTATCATGTTAGTAAAGCTTACAGATAGGGATTCTTCCCGATTCCAGAATCTTTTAGGGGTAAGTGATGTAATGTGATTTTGGGTTTAGATTCATGTAATTTCAACTATTTTAGTTATTTAAATGCAATCTATCTTTAATTTAGCGTGAGTGGCTACTGATAAGATTTTAACATGAAAAGATTTATGATCTCTACCATATTCATCTTATTGTCTCGTTGAGACTGAAAGATAACACGAGAGGATACCTCCACTCTATGTGTGATCCTCGAATCCACTGTTATCGTGTAGGGCAAATGAGGGGTGTGCCGGTAGACGACGTGAGCTATCGGACACTCGTGGTCGTTTAGACTGTGCACATTTCTTGGGCCCTTGACCTAGCCCTATGACCTTAAAAGACAATTAGGCCAAGGAGGGGGGCACAGTCGTATTGCCTCGAAAGGGGGTTACGCGTAGGGAATTCCAGACCCACTAATGTGCAGTGTATTGCACACACTTAGCTGAATTGTACTCCTAATCTTCTTAGCCTTTTGTGTGGGCGTGTATCACTTAGGACAATTGTAATTAGATATTTAGTATTCTTGTGTAGTTTTTACATAGGGACACTGTGACATTCTCTTTAATTTTGGTAGTCAGATATAGCTGTAAAGAATTCATTGGTTTGTATATAGCATTGTCCTCGTGGGATTGATCTGGACTTATCCAGTATATTACTAGGAACGATGAGTTCACTTGTACATGTGTAGAATTTTAAAAGAGTCAATTTAAATGCTAAACCATTTAGCAACCTATGCGAAAATGCATGCGTCATACCAAGTATCAGACTGGAGAGTTGAAGTCCATCCCCTAGGGGAGTATGAATCAAACACTATAATTGTGTCTGTTTAACTCTTTCTAGCCAACGAAATCTAGAGATAATTAGAACTAAACTAAATGCTAAACTAAACTAGTCCTAAATATATTGCGAGTCAGATTTGGGGGACTTAATTATGCTTTGGGGTTGTGATTACCTACTATTCTCTATATATTATCTTAAATCCTTTACTTGGGTATTTTATTGAACACTTTGCAGATCAGGGAAACCAGTACGTACAACCCTCTCTCGAGGCGTTACGACCATGCCTCCCTCCTTAGCCCTATTGACTCTCAAAGTCAAGGTACCAAATAAGTGGCCCATCAGCGTAGACACCGTGACCAAGTGTGTCAGGAAGCTTCTCTCAAAGTTTACCTGCACACCCCTTACTTCCCATTGATTGAACACAATCGATATAGGGATCGCAGTCTGATTGATGGGTGTCTATCCCCGTACGCCCTCTTGGTCTCAACGGGGACATCTTATGGATATTAAAAAGAAGTAAATTTTCAAACATCTTAAGGATCCCAACAGACTGTCACACTAAGGCTTGATTATGACTAACACTAGCACACTACCCTACCGTCGCCGTTAACGGAAGCATCGCGCACTCATAGACCTATCAATACATGTAAAATCACCACAACTAAAGATAAATAAACTATTATAAAAACAAATTACTATCACTACAACCCCTAGAGTCTAATATCTTCTAATGCAGCAAAATATACCGAACCCTAGAGTCATACATGAGTTCTAGCACAAATACATGGATAAAATGAAAGATAAAGGGAAATAAGGATACAAGAAACTCAAAAAAGATAGCTCTTATTTTGGGAATCGTCATTCCAGATTGAATGTCCTCCTTCGATAGTTCCAAATTCGGGTTATTGAGCCCTACTCACTCCAAAAATTCCCCAAACTGCCCACATACTTTTTGCTTCCGCTCCCGGAAGGCTTGTGTTGAAAATGTTCTAAAATCTCCTTTTATAAGCATTTCTGTAAAGTTGCTCGGCGGTGGGCAACTTAAAGCCCACATATAAGAGTCCCGGTGCTGCGGCTCCTGGTCACTTAAACGCCACACATAAAGTCTATTGGCACCGCGGCACCGAGTGTGCAGCACCAGACGGATCGCCACAGTGCCCAGCTCATCCCTGCATCAGAAAAGAAAAACTTAATGAAATTGGTTAAAATAACTACACAAATTGGCTCAAAAGTATGTGAAAATGTGAGCACAATATACACTAACCATATTACCCCCAAACTTAAATTCTTGCTCGTCCTCGAGCAAGGATCCCTTCACACAGATTTCATATGATCATGCTGATGATGAAAGATCATCCAATTGAATTAAATATATGTCGATGTTGCTCAGTCAGCTACCCTTCTACTTATTCTTTAGAGACTCACTCATTTGCAATCTATTTGTCCTACAACTTATCAAATTCAATGGACCCCACACTACTACTCTCATCACCAAACCGCAAGCCATGCACTTGAGCAATTGATCCAAGATTTCCATAAGCTAGTCTGTCAATCCACTCCTCATTAATTGTGAGACATTGCTCCAAAGATCATTTGGACTTTCCTTAGGTATTAATGGGGTTTGGTATAAGGTAGGTTAAAAATTCAATCATGAAAGGTTTATTCTCACCGATCACATGATTGAAGCTACTTAGAGTGAGCTTCCACCAAAAACTTCCCCCAAAGTTGATCTTTTGCCCTTTTTCAGTCATTTATTCCTTTTTTTCCATTAATCATTTCGCTTAATTTCTCTTCATTTAGATTAGTCAAACTTTTGTTTTGACTAATCTTTGGACTTCTTTTTTTTTATAGCATTTATTTTCTCTTTCCTTTCTCTTTTCATTTTCTATCTTTTCTTCTCCTTATCTTTCCAATTGCTTCATTTCACTACAACAGGATCCCACGCTCCATTTCAATTCAATCAAGCAATTTGAGAGATAAGACATAGAAAATAAAAATAAATAAAAAAGGATATGTCTAAATAAAATTTGGCTTTGAAAAACATAAGGGTCAATGAAGGCTCAAAACTTGATTGACTAGCGGATATGCATTGGGTGGCAACTAAAGCTCAACCGGTCCAAACATTGGCTAAATCCTTTATTTAATTGCAACTTTCATCCATTTAGCCTTGATTTTCATTTGAAACTAGTTCTGGAATCTAGGACAAAGACACAAACACATCTACCATTCAAACCACATACAAAGCAGTAGTGGATTAGCCATGAAAAGAACTGATTAATGAGTGGCTTTTTTATATTGAAAAGAGCTAATCTAATCAGTCTAGCTATTCCACATAATGACCAAGCCCCAACACAATTCCATTCTTAACACAAAAACATGATCTTCATCACAATACATTCCCACACATTATAGCACTATATGCAATCATTGTCAAACAAGATAGATGAAATTTACATGAATGAATGAAAACATGTACGAATGCACGTAATATGGTACCTCACCCCCAAACTTATGTTCAAAATTGTCCTCAATGTAGATAATACAATGAATAAAGTAGGGGGGCAGAGAAACAAACCTTGGTGACATCACATCAAATGATGAAGGTTTACTCGTCCATTGTGATGCTCATCCTTGGAGATCTGGGTTTGAAACAATCTGAAACATATGACTCAAGGCATGCCAAAGGAACTGAGATTTTGGGTTGCTTATTTGTACTGGTAGACGACCCAAAGCAATTTGATTATAATTCAATTCGTGACGATCATAAGTAGAAAGTTCATATTCCTCAGTCATTGATAAACAATTTGTTGGACAATACTCGACGCAGTTGCCACAAAATATACAGATTCCAAAATCAATACTATAATTTAGCAACAGGTAAATCGATGGGACATATTAAACAAGAAAAGATGAAACCCTTCCATGACAAAATGATCTCTAGGAAGGAATTTGAAGTTGTTAGAAAGTTTTTCTCTACCATTCATGGCTTCGTTTATATCCACGTATCGAAGTTGAGAATGTGGCACAAGTGGACCTCGAAGATCACATTTATACTGATTGAGAAAGAAAGCAACCCAATGGGATTTTCTTCTTATTTTTAATTTTACTTTTGTTTTTCTTCTGTATTCTCTTTGCATTTCATCTTACATTGGGGACAATGCAAGTTTTAAGAGTGGGGGAGTGGATTAGGTTGTTCTCCTTGGTTGCGTTTGTTGTGAGCACGATGTAATTTAGCTATAAAAATTCATAACATGATTGAATAAGTGTTCTCCAACTTATGATTAATTATTTTTACCACTTTCCTTGAGAATGGTAGCGACTAAATTTAGTAGACAAAAGGTGGTGTGATTTTGTGCCTTTACACTACCACAACTATATCAGTCTCTTTAGTTTCTTTCATTTGAGACATTCTTCCCTACATTTTTGTCTTAAGAACTTGCCTTGATTCTCTTTAAGGCCATATTGACACATGCATGCATGAACATGATTAAGTCCATTTTTTCATAAACCACATAAGCCAAATAGCCTACCTTGTAATGAACTTGTTCCCTTTGTTGAACCCCTTAGAGCTTAATTTCCCTTTACTTTTGATTTTGAACCCAAGTTACAAACCTCATATACAACAAATGCCTTTACCCAAGCCGTAAAACTGGTGGAGCAGTGTTCTTTATTTTGATATGTGTGTGTCCAAGGAATAAGTGTGGGGGTTTCAAGATTTGTGGTATGACTATGAATGATAAAATGTCAAGAATATACTCTCATTCTCAATTGTGAGCTCCATAGATGATGCAATTTCTCTAGCAAACAAAAAAAAACTAGAGTGAAAAGAAAGGAAAAAAATGGAAGTGAAGGAGGAACTTGATTTCAAAGTTACAAACTCCACAAATTTCAAAAGAAGGGATTTGTGTAAAAATGATTAACAATGGTTGAAGTTGTTGTTTCAGCTGCAAAAGTTTTACAGGTTTATTTGAGCTTGGTATGATTCATGTTTGCTCCAGTAATTTTATTGCTTCTTAAACCAAACTTCCAAATATATCCCACCTTGATACTAAACCCCATTAAAACCCTTTAAAAGTACTTATTTGTGTTATGCGTGATATCCCAGTGCTGTAGAATGAGAGACATCTCAAGCCATTCCTCCCGGATCAAAAGGGATGTTGATCCACTTTTATATTTATTTTGTCCCCAAATATTCAAATTATTCTTATATTTATATATAGGATGCAAATGGAGCCATTAAATATTTGAAGGAGCTAAAGGAGAGAGTTTTGACAGTTTAACCATGGGAAAGTAATCGGGGATTAATTTCTAACTCGAAGGTCCAATTGAGGTTATTTAAGATGAACTTAACTTAAAAGCAAAATACCTACAACTTTCATGTTTTATGTTTCGAGAAATATAGGCTCCAGAAAGGTCAAAATCGGGAATTAAGTTACTAAAGGTGCAGAGCTGGCATTCCAGACTTATAATTCGATTTGGAAGAGGATTCTTTTTGAATCAAAAAAATAAATATGTAATGGGTTACAAGTAAGAGGAGATCATTATTTTCTCTATTTTCTCTTCTCTATTTGATTTTCCTTCTGTAATTTTTCTCATGGCCCAACGTAGCTAGATTTCTGCATTGGTTGAAGGAAGCCATGGAGTTGGCAAAACCTGAGAGATCTAATTTGTATTCGTTATTCAAATTAAACTTTGAGTATTAGATTTTTTTTACTTAATGATCGTTACAATCTGCTGCTAAATTAGATATCAATTTCGTCATAGTTTGGACACTCTAATTTGTGAAGCAACTAAGATTTAATAATTACTGCAAGTTGTTAAATCTTAGAGATAATTATCAACTAAATTAAATGCACACGCGCGTGCTTCTGTTGGTAGCTTCATCAAACCCTAAATTCTTAATGCTGCTACTTTATTGAATCTCTAGCACTTGTCTTGGGATGATTAGTAGCAAGGGTTAATTAGATCACTTGTTTTCTAATTAGCTATGAACAAGGAGAAATAGTTCAGTGATGAATATTCAAAGTGTGAATTGATGTATGCATGAATCAATGATCAGTTACGGACTTCCGATGAAGGATGTTGACGTTAACTAAGACCAATGTTTGTTGCTAAGTATTTTTGATATCTGAATCTGAATTGTTCCTTATTTTCTTCCATTTTCTTTCTTCTAAAATCAACACACCCCCCACCACCCGCCCCCACCCACTTATCTACTGCATTGGATACTCTCTGCTCTCTGAGGGAACGTTCCTTACTCAACCAACTACATTTGCTTTGAGTAAAGGTTATATTTGGTCGCCTATGACAGCACACCACACTTGTCTTTGATGATCTCACTTGTCTTCATATATCTCCCAAGTGGGTCACTTAGAAAATGGGAGAAATTGACACCTTGCCTCAGAGAAATTCACAATTGAAATTTTGCAAGGTGTTCATGGGCCCCTCCAACCTTGCCTAATGAAACTATTGACTTTGAAGTTAATGTTTGAGTGTGGGATGGGAGAATGAACTCATCTAGATGATCTAGATTTTTCATCTCTTCTCTCCTGAAATTGGCTCTTCAAATTATTATGCCCTCCAAGTCCAATTATATTTCAAGGGATAATTCCCTAGACTATCATTACGCTCTATCCCTTCCCCCAAACTTGCATTCTTTTCCATCTCACCCTCTTCAAAATTCTCATCCTGTTGCAGCCCTTCTTCAAGTGAGGAAAAGATTAAGCCACTCTCTTTCTAGTACTAGTCAGTTCTTATATGGCCACTATGAGTCAAACAACTAATGGATTCCCCAGAAAGTGATAGGGAGGAGGCATCAAATGTTTGGTCATGGACTCGAAATTCTTTAACCTCACTACAGAAAATCTTACTCTCACATTCCATCAATCTTGGGTCCTCTAATGGTGATTCTATTATTTATTCTATGTGGCTCTCACTTCTAGGGGCCTCACTGGGCTGAAGGAGCCCATGATCAATATATTTCTTCCTAGGATTTTCTAAAGGCTGCCCATTGATATTGCCCTCTTTTATCCCACTGAGAAGGTTAGACAACCTCTCCATATGAGACTATATTTTTAAGAGAATGGTCTCTCTTTTGCAATAAAGCTTCTTGAGCCTCTGCAACTGAAGTCTCATAGATTGCTTCTTGGAGAGGCTGCGCTGTTGGGTTCATACAAGGTGGGTATGACCTATCAGGTTCTACCCAACTAGAGCTACTCTCTACAATAGTGTTTCCTCACATGGTGATCGCACAAAGTCGGCTAATTGTTGGCAGAGGGCACTAACTTCTGGGGTGGAAGGTAAGGGGTTTGGTAAGAGATGGGATGGAAAGGTGGTCTATGTTGATTAGATACAGACCTGTGCATTGAATAGTTCTCACACAAAACCGTAGATTCGTAACCCAACACGAATCATATGCATCATAAGGTTGACCGCTAAATTGCTCTCCATAGCTTGGAGTAGCTTGCTAAAAGGGAGAGTGATATGGGTGGTCTGTAGCCAACTGCCTTGATCTTGAGAGAGCCCATGGTTGGGAGTGGCTAGAAGATTAACCTGGATAAGCATAGGCATTACCATCATCATTCTCATACATGGAGTGATAAAATAAGAATCCATATATCATACACACATACAATCACCCATGCAAGAAAGAAAACAACCATTTTCAATATCATTTATTTTAAAACAGTATTAAAATCTTACTACCAAACAATGAAAAAAAAAGCATCTAACTACAACTAGACTATAGTTAACTCGGATTTGTAATATTGTCAACCAAACACTTCACTGGTAACAACGCCAAAAACTTGATTGGTCTAAACCGTACCTGAGTAGATTTAGCAATGTATGCGCAAGTGCACACGTCATACCAAGTAATACAATTGAGAATCAAGGTTAATCCCAAAAGGAAGATTTAATTGAACACTTTAATTGTGTCTGTTTAACTATATCTAGCCAAGGCAATATAGAGTGAATTAGAACTAAACGAAATGCTAAAGTAAACTAGTCCGAACCCTATCGTGAGTCAGATTTGGGGGACACAATTACGCAATAGGGGTGTGATTACTAATATTCTCTATATATTTGCTTTAATCCTTCACTTGGGTATTTTATTGAACACTTAGCAGATTAGGGAAACCAGTACCCGCAACCCTCTCTCGAGGCACTGTGAATGTTCCTCCCTCCTTAGCCCTATTGTCTCTCGAGGTCAAGGTACTAAATATGAGGCCCATCAGCAAAGCCACCGTGACCACGTGCATCAAGACGCTTCTCTCAAAATCTGCCTATGAACCCCTCACCTGCCACTGATTTAACACAGTCAATTTGGGGATCACACGCTGATTGAAGGGTTTCCATCCCTCTATACCCTCTCGGTCTAAACAGGGACATCAAATGCATATTAAAAGATTGTCAGTCTTCCAACATCTTAAACATCCCAACAGTCAATTAGACTAAGGCTTGATTATGCCTAACACTAGGCCACTACATTACCGTAGCCGTGTAACGGAAGCATCACACACTCTTAAACATAGCAATACATGTAAAATCACCACAAGATAATTCAACTAGTATGAACACAAAATACAATTACTACAATCCCAAAGGGTTAATATCTTCAAATGCATCAAAATATACAAACCTCTAGGCTCATACACAACTTCTAGCACAAATAGATGGATGCAATGAAAGATAAAGAGGAATGGGATAGATGAAACTCATAAAGGATTTATCTATTGGCGGGAATTGTCCTCTTGGATCGAATTTCCTCCTTCAGTAGCTCTGAATCCTTGTTGTTGAGCTCTTCTAGAGCCCTAGTCTTGTCCGGAATCACCCCCAAATCACCCTCGCACCATTTGCTTCCACTCCCAAAAGGCATGTGTTGAAAATGCTCTCGAAATACCGTTTATAGAGTTTTTTTGTAAAGTAGCTAGGTGCCAGGCAAATTAACTCCCGCATGTGAGAGTCCCGGCGCCGCGGCGCCCAGCCATTTAAAGGCCGTACATAATGTGTCTCGGTGCCTCAGCACCGAGAGTTCAGTGTGGTGTGGTGCCAACAGCAACTTCACAGAGCGTAGCTCCTTTCTTCTTCTGGGATGGGCATCGAGGTGCCAAGCTGAGCGCAGGGGCGCTGGCGACTTTCTAGGTTCATAACGCCGAGGCAATTCCATGACGTCTTGTTCAATTTCTTCTGTAATTCAGCGTTGTCACCTCCTCTTTGGCGCCATGTGGGGCCAACACTTGCACTTGTTCGATTTTAGTTTATTTTCTTCATTTTAGCTCAGATTTGGGCAAGCTTTTTTGTTGGCTTCCTTTTGGCATTTTGCCTGATTTTTTCTGCATAGGACAAGAAAATATAAGTCAAATGGGGTCAAATGACTACTCAAATTGGCTCAAAAGTGTGCGAAAAAGGGTGCACAATATACCATAACAAGCAAACCCTCTACTTTCTTGCGTACAACAGAAGAGATTAATAATTTAGTTAAAAACCAAACCTCCCAAAATAGTTAAAAATTTAATAGACATCAAAGACAATTTTTAACTTATCATGACAAATAGAAATAGCTAACACTTACATGCAAATCTAGCTAAGTTAAGCGACAGTAGTTATGCAACTATCTTAGTCCAACAATAAATACGTACTCTAAGCTTGGTTACAGCTATAGATCCTAATGCTAATAATAGTTAACACAAGTCCCAGGCCATGGCACCAAAACCTTGGTTGGGTCAATCCACTCTATATATAATATTTCCGGTACGCAAGCGCATGTGTCACCTCAAGTAATAATCCGGTCAGACCGGTTTGTCTCCACAAGGTCTTGTACTACGTATTAGCACGGAAGTTCTCTACCACTATATTTAACTTCCAAATTTGGCAAGAAATGTCACAAGTTCCTTTTTGCAAACACTACAGAAAAAGATATTAATCCTACTAAAAACGAAGTTTGCCTGGATTGATTAACATACTCAGATGGAAATAAGAATGGAGTCCCATGGGGGGTCATGGGTGGAGGATTCATGCAAATTCAGTTGGGAGTGTAACACTGTTGTTCGTTAGCGGATTGGGGAATCTAGTACGCGTAATCATCTCTTGAGGGATAATGACAGTCCTCCCTCCTTAGCCCTGTTGTCTCTCAACGTAAAGGAACCAAAGCAAAGTCCCAACGGAGTAGCCACCATGACCACGGGTGTTGGGACGTTCTCTTGACGTCTACCTGCGAAGCCCTCACCTGCCACTGATTGAAGGCACTTGGTTTGGGGATCACACACTGATGCATGGGTCTCTTTCGTAATATACCCTCTTGGTCTCAACAGGGGCATCGAATTTACACCAAGAGGTCATCAATCACACGAAATTAAGGATTGATTACACTAATTAAGAACTAGAATTACATGAATCCTTGCCAATATCACATTACATCACAACCACACTAAGGGTACTTAGCTAAACATAACAAGGATTAGGGAAAAATCCAAATCCCAATGCATACAATAGAATATCAAGCTAAGATAGCACAAGATATAGAAATAGGGATAAAATAAGTAGACTGCTTGCCCTCTACTCTAGATGTCCTCCTTCTTTCCATTGCTCTTCTAAATTACTCTTCCCTTACTCCAATGCTTAGATAACGTCCAAGGCACGGAGACATGATGCTTCAAATCGATTCATAGCTACTATTTATAGGGGAGTCCTCGATATTCCCATATTTTTTTGTTCCCTTAGTCCAGCGCCATGTGGCATTGGCCATGTTCCATGGCTCCGAGTCTTTGTGCTGCTAGTGATGAAGCGCAATACTGTGGCACTGTGCTTTGTACTTTTTCGTTGCTGACAGCGACTCTACGCTGGGTCTGTCTTATGGAGGTTCCCAAGTGGGACTATGGGCGCCCCTGCACTGGTCTCGATCTCCGGGGTGCTAGACTACGAAGAAAGGTACCCCTACGCTGGGTCTGGGCACTTGGGCACTCAAGCCAGAAACGTCTTTCTGCTCCCCGTGCCCCTGCGCTGATCCGGGCAGGTGGATGAGCACAAGAGAAGGAAGAAGGTGTAGATTGGGAGTAGAAGGAAAACCTTTTTTCCCACTTTTGTCTCTTTCTTTCTATATTGTGTGTTTGTTTGGCTTATTGTGCTCTGTATGGATTTAGATTGGGATTTATCCCTAATGTATTATTGTGAAGGGATACATGTATTTTCAAATTGTTAGAGAGTACTTTATCTTTAATTTAAAGTGATTAACATTGGGATGAGTTGTTCGTTGAGGGATTGACAACATCATAACGCAAATCCAACGTCTCCGTTGAGACCAAGAGGGTATACTAGGATAGACATCCATTAATTAGTGTGTGATCCCCAAATCGACTGTAATGCTTAGTGGCAAGTGAGGGGTGCACAGGTGAACTTCGAGAGAAGCTACCTAGCACTCAAGGTCAAAGTAGTTGTAGTGATGGAGCCTCGAATTAGCGTCCTTGACCTCGAGAAACAATAGGACTAATGACGGGGTATGGTCGTAGCGCCTCGAGAGAGGCCTATGCGTACTGGATTCCCCGATCCACTAACATGCTAGGAATTACCCAATCAATCCAAATGTCATGAATCCCCCACTTAATACATGAATTCACTCCAGACTCGACTTTTCTTCCTTCCATCGCATGTGAGTGTATCAATCTAAGCAAACTTCGTTTTTATTAGGATTTAGAATCTTTTTGTAGTTAATACAATAAGGTACTTATGACATTTTTTTGCTGATTTCAGTAGTTCGATATAGCTGTAGAGAACTTCAGTATTAGGACGTTGTAAAAATCCTTGTGGAGACGAACCGGTCTTACCGGATTATTACTTTAGGTGACACATGTACTTGCGTACAGTCAGTTTTTATATATAATCAGTTTGCACCCAATCGTAGGCAATTTTTCCATCAGTGTGGTATGTGCGGATCAACACCGACTTAGTGAGGCTGGGAGCTTGTGCTAGCGCAGGGGCATCAAGGTGTTAGAGGCGGGGCCCTAAAAATGAGTCAGGAGCGCTGGTTCCATTTATAAATTCTGATATTTATGCTCTTTACATGTCACTACGTGATGTGAACCCACCGTGCTCTAGTGTGGCCCAGATGTGCTGTGGCGCGGCTCAAATGTGTTGTGGTGCGGATCTTCTTTATGCCTATCGGACTGCTATATCGTGTGGCACTGGCTCTGTTGCTTTGGCAGGAACTTAGGTAAAATCATCGGTTTTTGGACTCCTTTAGTATGTATTCTCTATATTAGCTCTTTGGGTATGTTTGGCAAATATCCTGCATATGAAAGGCATAATTGGTTCAAACTGGCTAATTTCAGTACAAAAGCATTAAAGTCATATAGGTAAAAAGTGACTCAAAATTGACTAACCACTTCTCCAGACTTATTCGACTTCCCTAAGTTTAATCCAAACCCTACTGACTGTTCAGAAGAAGAGCAAGAACACACATCAGGGGAAGCTGAAGAGAGGTCAGAGAAAACAAAGGAACTTGAAGAAGATGAAATGGATATCTCCCCTTCTCAGCTCCAAGTCAAGGAAGAACTAGTCAGTGAAGACTAATCAACTCCTTCCTAACATTTTGGAAATCATTTGAGTGACTTCACCAACAACAAGGCCTT
Source organism: Aristolochia contorta (assembly GCA_022405105.1). Classification (NCBI taxonomy): domain Eukaryota; kingdom Viridiplantae; phylum Streptophyta; class Magnoliopsida; order Piperales; family Aristolochiaceae; genus Aristolochia; species Aristolochia contorta. The sequence goes on along the minus strand of JAHZSQ010000051.1, from coordinate 99,966 downwards.
GTTACAAAATTACTTTTCTAACATCCCCCTGGAGCTCTACTAAGTTCAGTTTCCAAAAACCCGAATGGATCAGAAACTCATGGTTCATAGTATGTAATATATGATGCAGTGGTTTTAGTTTCATAAGTTTGATAATTATGTATGTGCTGGTTTTAGCATGACGCCACAGGGCATCCCTTTATGTTTCTGAGCACCTGTTTGAATTTCACATTCTAGCAGGGCAGCAAAACTTTCAGATTCAGCAGTGTGTGGCACCCTCATAATTTGAGAAACAGTGTGTGTAGGCTGGCGCAATAGTTTTCTCTACTCACGCTTAGAGGCCCATCAAAACTATCTTTTTAGTTTTTTTAGTTTTTTTCTAAAATAGAAATAACGCTTGGCTTATGCACTATATTATGCTTTGTCTATTTCATGTTTTCTTATTGGCATGTTTTGGATTATGGAATCATCTGATGCACTATGTCGATTATATCAATTATTTTTGCACTACATAGTTCAATCGGCATCAACAGGGAGTTATCTTACCCAACTCATTTACATTCCAGCTACATTGACGACAATGTAGATTTTTATGTTTTTGGGGGGTAGCTTGCCTTGGTTTCCCATATGTATCATCCTGAGTTCAATGTTCAATGCAGAAGATGAAGCATGCTATTTGAAGTGAAGTGGTGATGAAAGTGCATAATAAAAAGATGAGGTAAATTTTAAAAAGTTTTGGGTGATTAGCCATTCACTCTGATAGCCGAATGAATGGATGATCCAATCTTATCAGAAAGAAACCAACCATGAGTGAGTTCTCTTTGTGGACTCACACGTTACTGAGGGAATTTTGTGTGCAAGGAGGTGCACCCAAGTTTATTATGCCAGGATTCTACAATTCATCCTTGGCCAAACTCGAAGCGAAATAGAGGAGAGACTTCACCAAGGAAATAAGTTAGGGAAGTATTTGGACCAATCGAGCCTTTCTAGCCACCCATGTGCATACCATAATCAACCAAATTTTGAGCCTACATTTACCTCTGAATTTTCTTTTTTGAAAACCACAATGTTTACCCGAGAAGCCTAATTAATTCACCTGTCTTTTGCAACTGCTATGATGTATCTGAATTGGAAGGAGGCTCTTCCTAAGAGTCCAACTTCAAATTTAGAGGTGAATGAAAAGAAGAATAAAAGGAAAAGGAGAGTCAAAAGAAAGAAAAGAAAAATCAGACAGAAGAAAAACAAAATAAAAAGCTCAAAAAATGAAAATCAGCTAGATCCCTGAAAGCAAATGGAAAACCCAAAGGCGTGAAGAATATGTGCTGTACCAAAATAAAGAAGAGGTCAACATTCTGGTTTTTTTTTTTTTTTTTTTTTTTTTGGGGATTCTAGAAAGAGCCAAATCCTTAGGAAGAAAAATCAAGCTTTTGCCAGAGAAATGAACCTTCATTTTTATTCTGATGTCCTACCTAGTCCCTAGTCCCTTTACAACCTAATGAAAGATGTCAAGATCCAAGGGGTGGTTTCTCACGATTAGTGGAGAGAAGAGTTGAGAATCAGTTTAAGGAGCCCTGAACTTAAACTATCGAGTGCATGAGAATGGAGTGCTGGATGACACAATAACTATGTGTACCATAAACTGATCAACAAATCAAATGCTATAGCAGTAAGAGGAGGGGAATCCCCTAGAGAGGCTACATAGTATAATGGCTAGAACCAAGTTAGATCACCGGCATGTAGCATGAATCATCCTTTTTATTATTTGAATAGACGCTCTTGCTTGAGGACAAGCAAGGATTTAAGTTTTGAGGTAATTGATTAGTCAAGGAGTAAGCTGCATTTTCCGGAATATGTTTATACTGAAAGAACATTGATATGCATTTTCCTAAACTCTGGGTCCCACTTTATGTCCAACTATCCTCTAGCATTCTTTGTTTAGCTGCTTCACTGGAATATGGTTGTACTAAAAGAACTTTGATATTCATTTTCCTAAACTTCAGGTTGCTCTGCATGTCCAACTATCCTCTTGCCTTATTTATTTTACAGCTTTAGATGTATAAATGAAAGGATCTTCTAATGAAGTTGTTTTTGATGCTTTACTCTTATGCACAAGGGATTCTAGAGTACCATGTTTACAACCCGATCCATATATCCCTCTTAATGTAGTTTCTTCAAAATCTTCAGATTCTTGGCGGCAAATTCTCATATCCCTTTGATTGGGCACAAATGGCTCTAATATAAAAATCGCCCATACGCAAGCGCACATGTCATATCAAGGAATAATCTGGTAAGACCGGTTCATCTCTACAGGGACTTGTAACTACATATTAAACATGAAGTGCTCAACAGCTATATCTAACTACCGAAATCAGCGAGATGTGTCACAAGTATCTAATTGTATTAACTACAAAAAGATACTAAAATCCTACTAAAAATTAAGTTTGCTTAGAACGATACACGCACACGCGATGGAAGAATGAAAAAATGGATCGTGGGACTGAATTTATGTAATAAGTGGAGGATCCCTGTTGTCTCTCGAGGTCAAGGTACTAATTTGGAGGTCCATCACCACAACCTCCACGACCGCGTGTGTCAGGACACTTCTCTAGAAGTATGCCATCACACCCTCACCTGCCACTTAGTGACTTAATAGTCAATTTGGGAATCACAAGATGGTTAATGAGTGTCTATCCCATTATACCCTCTCAGTCTCAATGGGGACATTGGATTGAAGCTACCAAGATCCTTCAACTTAAGGGGTAGATTACTTGGGAGGACGTCACTACACTCTCACTCAAGACCACTGTTCCAAATTCGCCTAACTTACACTTCTTTTGTAATATATCTTTCAAGAATTATACGTAAGTTGGCATATTCTCAAATGCTTCAACGAAGGAAAAATTTATGCGCAACTGCTTTAAAACTTCAATAATTCTCATGTATTTTTATCTACTTTGTGGTCCTTGAGTCTTTGAGGAAAAGGTGGTGTTGGATATAATTTCTCAGGTTTCACTCTCATTTTGTACCTCTACCACTGCACTCTCCTTTTGGGGTTCACTCTTTTTACTTCTTCTATCAGTCTCTTTGATGTCTTTTTTGGGTACCCCATACAATTCTCTACCCCTTCTCGGTGTCACTGCTTTGCAGCCATTTCTATGCTTCATTCCGGTTTCATCAGCAATGTCATAAGAGAAGGTCCCACAAGTCATAGCTTCTAAGGTGTTATGTAGCCTTCCTAAGTGCCTCTCAATGTTTCTGATTAAAATACCATGGCTTAGCATCAATTTGATAAGCAATATCTCCGTATGAGCCCTTGTATCAGCTTAAACCTGAGATTGAGTCGTGTGTTGATGCAGAATTCCTGGAGTCTAAGTTTGCTTAGAAGATGTTTCAGCCCTTTGGCCATCATTCCATTCCCAGGTTGGGTGGGTCTTCCAATACGAGTTATAAGTGTGATAGTGTGGAGTGATTGGCCTTGCCTATTCCCTATATAGTGCATACTTTCAATAGCGGAGGGAAACACTTCTCTCCCATGACCAACACTTCCACAGGTGTCACAACTCACAACTGACCTCTGAATAGCATTTACACTGAGAGATTTTACCTTTTTAATGAAGCTATCCAACTGTGCTAGAATTTCAATAGAGGAATCTACTTCATAGATTCCATCTGTATTTCTGTTTTTGAACCATGTTCTTGTGTGACTTTTGACCTCTCAAGCTGCTATGTAGCTGTTTTCTGCCATATTTTCCAACAATTCATACGCCTAATCTATAGACTTTTTCATCAGAGCTCCTCCGGTGGCAGCATCTATAATTGTCCTAGTCTGATTTTTCAGTCCATTATAGAAGGTGAGCACCTGTGACCATTTTGGTGTTTAATGATGAGGGCACTTCCTTAGTAACTCCTTGATCCGATCTAAGGCTTCATATAAGGATTCCTGATCCATCTGAGTGAACAGATTGATACCATTCTTCAGCTTTACAGTTTTCATCGGGGAGAAGTACTTAGCCAAACATTTCAGCTCAAGGCAAGTCCAGGTAGTGATTGACCCTGATGCCAGAGACTTTTAACCAATGCTTTGTTATGTCCCTTAGGGAAAATGGGAACAACCTCAATCTGATCTTATCATAAGACACTCCATGATATTTGAATATGTCACAAATCTCAAGAAAGTCGGCAATATGTGTGTTCCGATCATCATTGGGATATCCTCCAAATTGATATGTCGCTTGGATCATTAGAATAATAGCAGGGTTGATCTCAAAATTATTCGCCAGAATTGCCGGACTCCTTATAGTCGAATGCATACCCCCTACTTGGGGTACACCAAACTCCCTTAAACTTCTCAACACTATTTCTTCAGCCATATTTCTCTCTTCCAGATAAATGCTGCTGCCTCAAATTCGAACTCACAGTCCTTTCTATCTCAGGATCGTAAGGCAACAAGGCTAGGCACTTTGTTTTTTCACAAACTATAGAAGAGAGAAGAGATCAGTTAAACCAATCTACTTCTACAAAAAATAAAACTGAACTAAAAACCAACAAATTACTAAACTAACAAACAAACAAACCTCACAACAAACACACTTCAATTAACAATTAAAATGCAAACACACAAATACAACTCTAGTTAGGCAAAGCTACAACTAAGCATTCATCTAAATAAATCAAGCCTACAAACACCTACTTTATAGCTAGATTACAGCTATCGAGCTTGGCATTAATAGTAGTTAAGACAAGTCCCTTACAACGGCACCAAAAACATAATTGGGCACAAATGATTCTTATATAAAAATCGCCCATACGCAAGTGTGCATGTCGCCTAAAGTAATTATGCTGCATTTTAGGCTAGTTTTGATATAATTGTGTTGAAATTTCACTAACTTTAGGTGTTGATTATGTAGGAAAGTGTCTCAGATTCACCAAACACCAACTGGAAGGAGATTGAGGTAACTTAGATGTTTTCAGCCTAAAAACACCCCAATTTGGAGCAATATAGATGGCGGCACCACATGGCATCAAATGGAAAGTCATGGCGCTATGTTGAGGAAACACGGTGCATGTGACGCCTCATGGCGCCACGATCGAAGCTACGGTGCCGTGTAAACAAGGGCTGCAAGCAGTGGAAAAAAAACTAAGTGTTCAATGTCATGGCGCTAGATTCAGCGCTGGAGGGCAGGATGTCGTAGAAGTTTTATGGGCATAGCACCTCAGCCTCAGGATCCAACGCCAAGCAGTGATCCTCGCTCATCCAATGCCGAGGCAACAAAAGGCAATATCGGAGAGCTAATCCTCGCACTTGAAGCACCGTGGTGACAGAAGCCAGCACCGGAGCACAGGCGATGCGGAGAACAACGTAACGCAACGGCGTATACTCGCCAGGCAAAAAGACCTAGCGCCATCTGGAGAGCTCCACGCCGCATGGCACCACGTCACTTAGGGCACTGTAAAAAAGAGGAATCTTCCAGACTCCCCTATAAATAGGCGCTATAACCACACTTTGGTATCACACTTCCATGCCGCTGAGGCGGAGTTAGCTTTGGGAGTGAAGTTGAGCTACTTTGAGCGTTGAAAGAGGAAAAAGGAGAAGCTCAAGGGCAAAAGGGAAGTCTTTTGCCACTGTTTTTACTTTGAGCATTGAAGGAGGGGGTCACATTCGTAGTGCCCCGAAAGAGGGATAAGTGTAGGGAATTTCAGACCCATTAGAAAGCTGTCAATTGCACACTTAGCTAAATTGCATACCCTTAATTGCATGAAATCACTCCCCGCTACTCCTAATCTACTTAGCCTCTAGCGTGAGCATGCATTACTTGGGCTACAGTAATTAGCTAGTTAGTATTCTTTGGCAGTTTTTACATTAGAGTACTCTGAAAATTCTCTTTAATTTCTATAGTTAGATTTAACTGTACAGAATTTCATTGGCTAGTATGTTGTTAACCCTCATGGGATAAATCTGGACTCTTCCAGTATATTACTTGGTACAACGCGTGAACTTGCGTACGGGCATAATTTTATAAGTGTCGTTTTAGCCCAACCACTGGTTACTAAAAATGAAGTACTCAACAGCTATATATAACTACTGAAATCAGCAAGTGTCACAAGTATGTAATTGCATTGACTACAATAAGATACTAAAATGTTACTAAAAACGAAGTTTGCTTGGAATGATACATGCACACGCGATAGAATCTAGAAGAAATTGAATCGGGGTGAGTGAATTTATGTAATATGTGGACAAATCCAGTCTACGTACCCCTCTCTCGATGCGCTACGACTGTACTCCCTTCAGCTTGATCGTTTTATTCTAGCACTCAGCGGATAGGGCAATCCTGTCTATGCACCCCTCTCTCGATGCGCTACGACTGTACTCCCTTCTTATCCCTATTGTCTCTCGAGGTCTTTCTTATGATTTTGTAAATTTCTTTCATAGCAATTTTCACTTGTTATGGGCATTCTGTACAATCTTGAGTATTGGGAAAAACCCCAGCTATGTGCTGCTTCATTCTAGTCACACCTCTACAATTTATTTTATGCCCACACCATTTACACTTGGTCTTAAATCAATTATTCTCAATCATAGAACCATGATTCCAACCAATGTGACATTCTTTTTCTTGTGGTGGCATCTAAAATGTACATATATATGATTTTAGTAACAATCAAATACCATATTTATCAATTTTTGTTAAAACACATACTAAAAGCTAAACTCACAATGAACTGACAAAACAACATCATAGAGAGAGAGAAAAACTGAAGAAAGTACTTGAAACTGATCAAACTAATACGACTAAAAAGCTCCAGGGTCTTACCTCCACAAATACTTTGTAATACTTGGAAGGAGACTATTCGCTACCAATGATTACAAATCTGTTTAACACTCACTCAATGTTACAGGAGTAGGCACACAAACTGATAAGAACATGTCAAATTTAAAGGATGTAATATCTCATAGAAGAGGCTATAGAAAGTAAAGTGAAGGATCGTGAAAGAAAAAAAAGACCCAATTTTATAGTAAAAATGAAAACAAATCAATTAAAAACAAGAATTACAATTTAATTGTAACATTTGATAAAAATATAACTTGATTAGTCCATTTCCTATCGGTTTTTACCCATATGTTCTCATTACTTTTCGACCGAATCTGCCTGGTTTAAGCCCATTTCACCTTTCATATGCATCATATTCACGAAACATGCCCAAAGAGCGAAGATGAAAAATATTGGGCTAAAAGAGCCGAAAACTGAATGATTTTGCCTAAGTTCCAATCAAAGTAACAGAGCCGCCACAATGCGACATTTCAGAGCATAGTCGTGGTGCCACACATAGCAATCCAACAGGCAGAAAAGAGGACCGCGCGCACAACACTGCTGGTTTGCGCCACATAGTAGCAGACAGAGGGCACAAGCATCATAATTAATAAAAGGACGTAGCACTCTTGCGTCAAACGCTTTGAAACCCTGGCCTCAAATACCTTGAATCCCCTATGCTAGCAGGAGGCTTATGCCTTGTCCGCACATGCCACACGGATGGGAAAAATAGCCTAGCCGGCACAGCTCGGGACTTTGACGCCTGTGGCACCGAGCTCCAAAAGGGTCAAACAGTCAATGTTCACCCCTTGCAACCTATAAATAGAAGATGAATTCATACTTGCAAGTGGCGTTGGAAGAATTGGAAGCTTGAGCAGGAGTTGACCAAATTGAGCAGAATTCTGTTCAAGGAGAAGAGTTCAGAGAGTAGAGAGAAGCTTAGGAGTTAGAGCAGTAGAACGTTTCAGACATTCCGGAGTGATTTCAGGAAGGGGGACTAGGCTGGTGTGAGGAGTCTATGTATTTCTGAAGGCTGGTGTGGCAAGTCCGAGGGAACTCTCTGGAGAGAAGGATACTCTGGTTTGTCTGCTTAAAAGCCGAGGGAGAAGAGTCATCAGTGCTTTGCATGGGAAGGTGAGATCGTGATATTTCTGAGTCTCACCTTGGGGAGGCTATTTATCTTATTTTATTTTATTATATACATTTGTTTATTTTTAGTTCTAGACAAGGATCAGATGTTTGTATTGCGGGGATTTATCCTTTTTACTTCACTATCTAGCTAAACCCATGAGGGGTGTGGATCTACTATTTTATGCATTCCTAGTTGGATCGTTCCATGTTTCAAGTGTTATTATGTCACTTTATGTGTAGTTAATGTTGGACTTCACAACATGTGGGTGAATGATCACCATCCTAGAGTAATCAAAGAACTACTCTCGATCTCGACAGAGTATAGGGTAGTAGACAAGCATTGGCTAATGTGAATTCACCTATTCCTAATGGTGGAAAAGGTGATGAGTTAGTATCTCTATAGAGAGTTACTACCTTGCGCGATCCATAGGGCTGTGTTCAATGGGTTGGGCATTCGAACTCTCAGGGCATTGTATGACACCAAAGATAACAAATATGGCATGATTGTGATGCGAGCAACGTCAGGTTACACATCTGTTAACCCCATGATCCTCTGGAGATGAAAACGTGTGCTTAATGCAGAAATTTGATTATAGATGCATAACACTTAGATCCACACCCTTCTTTGCTTCTGGATAGTATACTTATAGCTTTGATCTATCTCTTTGTTCTCCCAACTTCAGCAGGTAGTTCGTGCAGTCCTGATTACTCTATCTCAAATTATCTGGGATATAGATATAGGAATTAAAGGTAAGCTCGGTAGTTCATTCAGTTCCTCATAGGATCAATTTGGACTTTTTAGACTTTATTACTTGGCAATGCATTTACTTGCATAAAGCTGGGGCAATGCTAGTTTGTATTTCTTTTATTTTTGCCATTGCTAGAGCAGTGAGTCTTTGACTTATTTGCTACACCGCATACCCCAGTCGTAACTCTTAACAAGTTTAAGTTGCAAAGTATTAGCAGAATTGATAGTGATGACAACATTTGATCCTGAAGTACAATCATCATGTAACTCGTACTTGGTAAAGTGAGCCAATTGCAGTTTGGGACACAATTAAAACCATGCATGAGGTATTTTCACATTTCAAGTACATCTAATTATAACATCTGATTCAAGGGATGTCACATTTAAAATGTGAAAATGGAGCTAAAATACTGGACAAAAACAACAAATTTAAGGCGATGGAAATTTTTTCACCTCAGTGAAATAAAACATACCTTGTTGATCAACTCACCCAGCATAGAATTATAAAAGTTAAAAATAAACTGAAGTGTACAATATCAGAAAGCCTCAAATTATAACCAATAAGAACCCCTTCCATCATTATGGATATGAAACTCAAGTGTACCTGTTACCCAGAAATCCAAAAGGCAAACTTGGGGCCATAGTGAGATGCACTGCTATAGTGTTGCTTAAACTATTGGTTGGCCTTAATCGTACCTAAGTAGATTTAGCAACATATGTGCAAGTGTACGCATCGTACCAAGTTAATTATGTATGTTTAACTGTATCTAGCCAAAGGAATATGAAGAGATACAACTAAACTAATCCTACTGCGAGTCGGACTTTGGGGACTCAATTACGCACTAGAGGTGTGATTAACTATGCTCTGTATACTAGCTATAGTCCTTCACATGGGTATTTTATCGAGCACTTAGCAGGTTTAGAAATTGCTATATGTAACCCTCTCTCAAGGTGATACGACCGTGCCTCTCTCCTTAGCCCTATTCTCTCTTAAGGTTAAGGGTCTAAATCAAGGCCCATAAGCAACTGCCAATCCGACCACCCGTGTCCGGACGCTTCTCTGGAAGTCCACCGGCTCACCCTCATGTACCACTCTGCGCTTGCAGTGGATTAGGGGATCACACGTTGAGTGATGGTATCCTTTTGTGTACCTTCTCGGTTTTAATGAAACGATAAGATTTGCGCTTGGAGATTTAATCTCCTCGTGTACTTAGCCCTCCAATAGTCACTCACACTAAGGTTTGACTATGACTAACACTAGCCTACTAAGCTATTGTTTCCTTGTAATGGAAGCATCGTACACTCATAGGCATATCAAAATATGTAAAATTCCCTTTAGTAAATGAAAATTAACTAATATAAGAGAAATGTGCAATCACTACAACCCCCAAGGGCTAATATCTGAAATACATCAAAATATATGCAACCCTTGACTCAAATTCGAGTTGAAGCTCAAAATACATGCACAAGATGATGGAAAGGAGAAATAGAGATATAAGAAACTCATAAAAGGTAGCTCCTTTGACAGGAAACGTCCTCCCAAATCGAATCTCCTCCTTCGGCGGCTTCAAGAACCCTAGTCTCGGCCAAAGTCTCCCCCAAATCGCCCTCATGCTTTTTCCTTCCATTCCTGAAACGCTTCAGTCAAAAATAACTTTAAAATGGCCTTTTATAGGTGTGCGGTAAGTTCTCTGACGCCACACGGCATCGCCACGATTCTGTGGTGTCACGTCCTGTATCGCACGAACAGTAGCGCACATAGGAACTGTAGCGGCACGGTACTGTACCACAAATTCGTGACAGAAGTGTGCACCATTCTGTAGCGCGAAATAAAATCTGTAGCTCACACGGGATCTGTACCATTGCTACAATGCCTGATGCCACAAGGTGCCAGATACCCTCTGTGGCGTCATGTTTTCGCTTTTTTCATGCTGCCAGGGCTCCGGCGCTGGGTTCGGTCACCTAGGCACTGGATGAGCGCTCAACTAGCACCGTAGATACAGTGTTTGGTGCCATGTGGCTTCAGCTTCAGCATTTACCCATGTTTTGGGCAATTGTTTTCCTTTTAGCTCCAATATGCTTGAGATCTGTTTTGTTGGCTTCCTTTTGGCATTTTGCATGTTTTCCTTCAATAAGAACAGCAAAACTAAGTCAAATAGGGACAATTTATATACTCAAATAGGCTCTAAAGTATATAAAATTTAGAGCACAATATCCACTAACCAACTATTATAAATGCAACGCAACTATCGCCCTACAATGATGTAAACAAGTAAAAAAGCATTCAACGAGCTCAATGAAAAAGCAGAAGAAAGAACTAATTTCATAAAAACATTTTTTGAATGCACCAAAGTTACTTGACACTGATGAACAGGAGAAAACAACGAACAAAACGAGAAATATGAAATTGGAATAGGAAAGAAATCACTTGCAGCTCTGTTGAATAAGAAGATACAGAACACGAAATGAGAAAAATATGAAACATAAATAGAAAGAAATATAAAACAAAAAAATTAATATGAAACACATTATCTCTACTCAAAATTAGCAAAAGCGAGAACAAAAACAACAAAAGTAGTAGAGAACTTACTAAAACTTGTATAATTGGAAACAATGTCGCACGATTTGCTAACAAGTCTGAAGACTTACTGAAATTCTCTAAAATTTCTTCAATGAGGAAAGAAAGTGAGAGATCCAGATTATTTAATGGCGATTGCAAATCATACGACTAAAATTGACAGAAATTTCCAGAAATCACTTCGATAAAAAAACTCACAAGCCGAAATTGGTTGCTTTTCCTTCTTGAAACGATGGCAGAGGTTTCTCCCAAAAGCTTGCTCCCAAAACGATAGCAGCAGCTTCTCCCCACTTTCCGTACTTATAAAAAAACCTTATATGAAGAATACCTAGTTTTTTAATCTACAATGGAGTCCATTTCCTACTGAATATATTATGAATTCATAGGTTCAGACAGCCATTAGAAACTCAGGAATGTCATATCGACAGGTTTCCTCGATACATTAGGAGACATGTCGATACATTAAGATACGGGGGTTAGTTTCCTTTAAAAGTAGCGTAGGATGTACGGAGGTTGGGATTCAGAATATTAACGACACCATTGAGCATGTTACGGAATTTGTTAGAAAACAATGAGGGCACTAGCAGAAGCGCAAGAGAACATCCACATGCACCATGTCAATCGCATGGCGAAGGTGTACGTACAAAAGAAGCTCGGCCTCTATTCGCATCCAAATTTACCAAAATAGACTTTCCCAAATGTTCGGAAGGCCGTAAGATCAGATGGTTTAATAAAGGAAAGACGGTTTTTTGCCTACCAAAGCATCTCAGGGACAGAAAATCGCATACGCCACATTCCACCTCAATAGAGAAGCAAATCAGTGGTGCCAATGGATCAACATTCTTATGTGGAATAAATTGTAGAAATGATGTGGACCACCTTTGAGGAAGAATTAAGGGATCTCACGGGTAAAACAAAAAGTAACTTTAAGGGTATACCAAAAAGAGTTTGAACGTCTTGGCAACAGGCTAAGAGGAAGGAGTCAGAAAGCACTAGACTAGAATTTTATGGGAGGTCTACAACCAGTAATTGCTGACAGAATACATATGTTCCGATTCAAGACAATAAAGTCACTGTGACAATCGGAAATACCAATAGATCCATTTTAAGTTAAGGTGGCTAACGCCAACCCCTTCAATGCATAGTAAAAAATAACAAAATGTCCAGGTGCACCTACACCACGTCAAATATCTCAAGTTCTATAACAACACCAATTTTATGTCAAACTTAAAAATGTGAGTTTGACTTGCAATATTTGGAGAATATCTTGTGTTGAAGGTATTAAAGTTGATAAAAACAAGATGAAATCCATACTTCAATGGCCACGCCTACTACAATCAATGAATTACATGGTTTACTGGGTTTCACAGAATATTATAGAAAGCATTCATGAATACGGTCTACTCACACAGCCCTTAACAAATTTTTTGAAGAAAAGCGTTTTTCAATAGACTCAAGTAAAAACAACTTTTCATGAACTCAAATTAGCAATGACATCTACACCCTCACTCGCGCCTCCTGATTTTCACCCAGAACACATATGGCTTCTAACATTCAAGAATCAGACATTAAGTCTTTCTAAATAACATTGGTCCACTTGTGCACGAGATATGTTAGCCATCATAGTAGGTATCCAGATATTGAGACCTTATCTTCTTGGACGGCACTTTATTATTCAGACAGATCAAAGAAACCTTAAGTATCTCTTGGATCAACAAGTTCTTATGCCATAACAATAAGATTGGCATCAAAACTCCTCAATTAGGATTATGGAATCATATACAACCCAGGAAAAGACAATTCCGTAGCCAATGCACTATTTTGGGTACCATGCAGTCCATTTTTTAATTTGATGTTCGTCAGCCATCCTCGATTATGATATACAATAAAAAAATCCTCCAGCATCCTCAATTTCAAAGAGTAGTATCTAAGCAAGAGAATTTCCAGGGCAACCTTATCACGTCAGATATGGCTAACCATATTACAAGAAGAGAGTTGTCATTACTCCGGACTGTCTAATTGTCAACCAATTATTACAACGGTTTCACGACTCTCCATTCGATGGTCATATCGTACGAACCCACAAATGACTCAACCAACAATTATATTGACCATCAATGATTAAAACCATCCACAAATACGTTTCAGAATGTGATATTTATTTCATCCTTACTCTGCGAAGACAATCGCCGACAAATGTTTTGAAAATATTATCAAACTACATGATATACCTCGTTCAATTGTCAGTGACAGAGACCCTATTTTTATTAGTTTCTGTAAAGAGTTTCATTGCACATGATACTCAGTTGAAAATGAGTTCGACATACCATCCTTAGATGGACGACTAAACAGAGGTGACGAACAGATGCATGAAGCAATATGTATGATGTCATGTACACATCTGTTGGCGACAAACCATACATACGTAGGTTCAGCCGTAGCAAGCATACGTGTCATTACAAGTAATATACTGATGAAAGCAGTTCGTCTCCACAGGGACTTAATGAATCAATTACTAAAGGTATATGCTCAACATCTATATCTAGCCAATCACAAAGATGAAAGCTCTTACTAAATTATCATGCAAATCAATGTAAAACTAATTCTAAATGAGCCTAACCGAAAGGAATCTAGCAATGAGAAGTAAGGAGGTGTGATTCACACAATGCTTTAGCTACTTCGAGCAATTCTAACGTATCGAGAAATTCATCAAACACCTAGTTAGCTACACATGCTTTGAATCATACTCAAATGGGAAATCAGTACATTCAAATACTGGTCTAACTACAAAAAAAGACAAATAAAGGAATAGTAAATGAAGACCAAGTAGAAGGCTTCCCCTTTTCCATGAATCTTCTCTCCCAATGCGATTCTTCACTCCAATGACAATGTTTCCCCCTCTTTTCACCTTTGGCCTCGACTCCAAGACGTTACTTCTCTCTCTCCCAAATGGAATGCCTCTATTCTATTTATCGGGAGCCCTAGAAATATTCTGCTTTCACAACTTAAGGTACCGACATCGTGGGATGTTGAACCCATTGTCACAACATCAAGCCTTGATGTCGTGTGGCATTAGGTCATTTGCGCGACGTCAAACCATATTCCTCTCTCAGTGCCATGACGTTGTGACCCTTCTTTGACGTCGTGACTCCCTTCTGGCACTGTGTTACATCGGCTTCCGCATTTTGCTTCATTTAAGGCTATTTTGGTCGTCTTGGACCCATTTGAGCAGTAACTTCCTCCGATTGCTTTTCTTTCCATTTTGCATGTTTTTTTACAAAAAACACTATAGTGGAGTCAGATTTACCAAAAAATAACTCAATTGGGTGCTCAAAATAATGATTAAAATGCACTAATCAACAATCGATCCCAACAATGGAGTTCCAACCTACCACGGGCCGAACTTTTGTATAATACATCCTTCCACTCCTCCATTCTTTTGATACCTTTCAAGGCGCTTTACGGCAGACCACCACCGTCTGTTCCACAATACACAACCGAAACAACAAAATTTCAAGAGTTGGAGAATTAAATGATCGATAGAGATGATCTACTAGAGCAACTAAAAGTTATTTTACAAGCTGTAAACAACAGAATGAAGAAGATTGCAGACTCTAAGAGATGTGAAATAAGCTTTGAAGTTGAAGATTAGGTATTTCCGAAGCTGCATCCTTATAGAAAAAATTCCATAAATCATCGAGAAAAACAGAAATTGGCACATTGTTTTTATGGAACTTTTTAAATTGAACGATGTATAGGAGAAGTTGCTTATTGATTTAAACTCCCAACAGACTCAAAGCTCCATCCAATCTTTCATGTCTCTTTGAAACGAAAAACGTTGGATCCACAGATCACAACAGCAACAACGCTTCCCAAAGTAACTGAAGGTTCCATTAGTTTAACTCCTATTTCAATTCTTGACCAACAATGGATTAAATGAGGTAATAATTTCATCAAAGAAGTCTTGATCCAATGGTGAGGACTTCCCGGAGAAGATGCCACATGGGAGGAAGCAGTTTATATCCTGCAGAGTATTCTGAACCTTGAGGACAAGTAACTAACCGAAGGAGGAGGCAATGAAGAGAACATGGTATATTTGGTTGAAACCCCAGAAGATCAAACCTTTTTTTCCAAACGGAATCAAAGATGTATGTAGAGTTAGATAGTTAAAACTTATTGGTTACCAATCTGTGTAGGTATTCAGTTATATATCTATGTAAGTCCACCATGTATTTTGTTAATATGTATATAGAATAGGGGTATTTTAGTCTTTTCCCATCAGGGGTATTTTGGTCATTTGACCATTGTAACATGTGTATACGTACCTTAGTCCATTAATGACAAGTAACCCATTTTGATCAAGCTTACATGGTATCAGAGCCACTTTCCGTGCGTGGGCATGCTCCCCACTTTCCCTTTTGTCTTCTGTCTGTGGGCTGGTAGCCCAATTTGTCTTCTGTCTTCTGTCTGTGGGCTTGTAGCCCAATTTGTCACGTCTCAGGCTGAAACCGGGCCTGAACGTGAGGGGGAGTATTAAGTCTCACATTGAAATGAAGTGAAAAAGAAATATGGGCATAAAAGAAGAAACCCATGTCTCTGCCCGATGATTCTGTACCTTCCTTGGATCCGACGTCTCCTCCTTCACCCAGTGCTCCTGAGTCCTCTTCGGATTCTCCTCTCCGCTTGTCCACCTCTTCTTCGCCTGAGGATCCTGTTGGTCAGTCTCGCTATCCCTCTCGCACTCGTCAACCTCCAGTACGTTTACTTGATTATCATTGTTATTCCTCTACTCTTTCCTCTGATTCTGAACCCTCTTCCTATCGCGAGGCTTCTTCTAACCCTCTTTGGCAGCAAGCTATGTCTGAGGAATTACACGCACTGGACCGGACTCATACTTGGGATCTTGTTAATCTTCCTCCTGGTAAGTCTCCGATTGGCTGCAAGTGGATTTATAAAATCAAGACTAAGGCAGATGGAACTGTTGATCGCTATAAAGCCCGTCTTGTGGCTAAGGGTTATTCCCGTGAGAATGGTATTGATTATGAGGAGACCTTTGCTCCCGCTGCTCGATTGACTTCTGTTCGCTTGTTAATTGCCATCGCTTCGCTCGGTTGGGCCTTGTTTCGATGGATGTGAAAATGCGTTTTGCATGGTGACTTAGCCGAGGACGTTTATATGTTACCCCACCCGGATTTTCTCATCAATCGGGGCAAGTATGTAAACTTCGTCGTGCTCTATATGGACTGAAGCAAGCACCCGTGCTTGGTTTTCCACCTTCGCTTGAAGATTGTTTAGTTTGGGTATCGTCGTAGTTCTCATGATTCTGCATTGTTCACTCAACAGACCTCTCGTGGTATTGTGCTCTTGTTATTATATGTGGATGATATGGTTATCACCGGTGATGATATGCAAGACATCTCTGATCTTAAGGCATACTTATGCATTTGTTTTGAAATGAAGGATCTTGGTCGCTCCGCTATTTTCTTGGTCTTGAAGTACTTTCCTTATCTCGGTGGCTATGGCCTTTCCTGTGCTCGAGATGCAGCTGATTTGATCAACCGTGCTGGTCTCACCGATAATAAGACTTGTGATACTCCTTTAGAGCTTAATATTAAGCTTCGAGGCACAGATGGCGAGTTACTTTCGATCCCACTCAGATCGCCGCTTAGTCGGCGACTTGATCTATTTGACTATTACACGCCCGCACATCGCTTATGCTGTTCATGTCGCCGGTCAGTTCATGTCTGCTCCTCGCCTGCTCATTATGCGGCCGTGTTACGTGTATTGCACTATGTTCGTGGCAGCTTGTATAGGGGTTTGATTTTTTCCTCTGCTTCCCGCCTTACTTTATCTCGCATATTCTCGATGCTGATTGGGCTGGGGATGTTACCGATCGTCGGTCTACCACAGGCTATACCATTTTCTTCAGTGACTCTTTGATTTCTTGGCGTAGCAAGAAGCAATCCCACTGTTTCACGCTCGAGTACCGAGGCTAAATATCGAGCTCTTGCGCACACTACTTCGAGCTTGTCCGGCTTCGTTGGTTACCCCAGTGATATGGGCGTCTCTCGGATTCTGCTACCCCCTTCATTGTGACAATAAGAGTGCTCTTCAAATTGCTCACAATGATGTTTTTCATGAGCGGACCAAACATATTGAAGTAGATTGTCACTTTGTGCGACATCACTGTCTCACTGGCACTCTCACCTTATTATATCTTCCCTCTGAACATCAGACTGCAGATCTCTTTACCAAATCGCTTACCTCGTCGCGATTTCGGTATTTGTGTTCCAAACTCCAGTTGGGCTTTTTTACCCCATCTTGAGTTTGAGGGGGGATGTTAATATGTATATAGAATAGGGGTATTTTAGTCTTTTCCCATCAGGGGTATTTTGGTCATTTGACCATTGTAACATGTGTATAAGTACCTTAGTCCATTAATGACAAGTAACCCATTTTGATCAAGCTTACATATTTAAACATTCAAGCAACGAAATGGTCAGGAAAAATATTATTACTCTATCTTCTTCTTCTTTGTTCTCTCTTCTTCTCTTCCACCTACAAGTACGGTAATCACCATTTGATTCTGACTGGGACCATCGGTCGCCAACGCACTCTTAATGGCCCAATATTGCATGTAAGAAATTCCTAAATTAATTCATGAATTTCTAATATTAAAATGTTTTTAATCTACATAAAACACGAAATATAAATATAAATTATGAAAGAAAAAATATAAATACCTTCTTCCATCTTCGAAATTGCAGCGGAATATCAAGCTCTTCCAGGCTGTAATTTTTCAGGTAATTGAGCTTAGGAACCAGATGTGGCATTTACAGGGAAAATACCAAAACCGTTACCACAAAGATTTTAATAATAATTAATAAAGAATTAAAATCCATTAACAATTATGCATCATAAATAGGGAACGTTTTTTATAAATTAGTTAAAAATGTATTATATAATTAATACATTTTTGAAAAACGTTTTTCATATATAAAAACGTTACATGTTCCTACTTGATGAACAACTCATAACTTCAATATGAAACATAACACATGAATCGTAGAGATATATCCTTTAAATATGGCCCAAGTCCCATATTTTCTTAGATAAACTAAATGTATATACAAATTACAAAGTCGAACCAAGTCCCGTATTTTCTACATGATCTTTGAATTTCAATGGTGGCATGACCTTAGTCAAAGGATCAGCAATCATCAACTCAGTGCTAAGGTGCTCAATTATCTTATGGCCAAAAACTTAATGTTGATGTGTTTACTTTGACTCCCGCTCTTATTATTCTTAGACATTAAGACAGTAGCTGAGTTGTCGCAAAAAATTCTCAATGGCCTAGAAGTAGAATCCATCACTTTAAGCCCAGAAATGAAACTTTTAAGCCATACACCATGTGATGTGGCCTCAAAACAGGAGACAAACTCGGCTTCCATAGTAGAAGTTGCAGTCAAAGTCTGCTTGGCACTTCTCCATGAAACAGCTCCACTGGCCATAATAAATATGTACCCAGATGTTGATTTGCGAGAATCAACACAACCAGCAAAGTCTGAGTCTAAATAGCCAATCACTTCCAAATTTTTCGTCTGTCTATACAAAAGCATGTAGTCTTTGGTTCCTTGAAGGTACCGCATGACTTTCTTTGCAGCTCTCCAATGGTCCATACCTAGGTTACTCTGATATCTTCCCAATATCCCAACAACATATGCAATGTCAGGTCTAGTGCAGACCTGAACACACATCAGACTTCCAGCAGCAGCAGCATATGGAATATCCTTCATGGATTCTTTTTCAAGTTCATTTTTCATATATTTATCCAAACTGAACTTGTCTCCCTTCACAATGGGCGCAACACTTGGTCAACATTCCTTCATCCGAAATCTCTCCAAAACTTTATTAATATAGGTTTCTTGTGACAGTCCTAAGACCCCATTAGGTCTATCTCTATGAATCTTAATGCCAATGACATAAGATGCCTCACCCATATCTTTCAATACAAAGTTTTGAGAGAGAAAATGTTTCACCTCATGTAGCATACCCTTATCATTGGTTGCAAGTAAAATATCATCCACATATAATACAAGAAAAAATATTTTACTCCCACTAACCTTCTACTATATACAATGATCCATGGGATTTTCTACAAGACCGAATGAAGAAATTACACCATAGAATTTCAAATACCATTGACGGGAGGCTTGTTTCAAACCGTATATGGATTTGTTTAGTTTGCAAACCAAATTCTCACCATCACTAGAAGATAAACCTTTTGGTTCTAGATCACCGTTAAGGAATGCAGTTTTCACATCCATTTGTTGTAATTCAAGGTCAAAATGATCAACTAATACCAAAATAATTTGAAGAGAATCCTTCTTAGATACAAGAGAAAAAGTCTTTGAGTAGTCGATCCTTCTTTTTGAGTGTACCCCTTAGCAACAAATCTCGCTTTGTATGTCTCAATATTGCCTAATGAGTCTCTTTTGGTCTTAAAGACCCTTTTACAGCCAATGGCCTTCGCCTTATTAGGCAACCTTACAAGGTCCCAGACTCCATTGCTCTTCATGGAACTCATCTTTTCCTTCATGGCATCATACCATAAATTTGACTCTGTACAACGCATGGCTTGTGAAAACGTTTCAGGATCATTTTTTGCTCCTACGCCAAATTCTTGTATATACACAACATAATCATTATGAATAGCTGGTCGACGTTCTCGAGTAGATCATCTAAATGTTGGACCACCTTCTCCTTGAGGAGCTTGTGACTCAACTGGTTGATCAATTAGAGGGTTACCAACAACTTGTTGAACTTGAGTGATTGGTTGTGCAGTACTCGATTGAACTTGAGGAGTACAATGAATAATAACCAATCTATCTGACGATGTGGAAGATTGAACTTAGGTATGATCAAGAGCAAGAATTAAATCTCTAAACTGATCCTCCCACTCATCATGTCATTCTCAAGAAACTTAGCGTTTCTTGATTCCACAATCCTAGTTGTAAGAGATAGACAATCAAATCTATAACCCTTAGACCTTTCAGCATAACCAATGAAAAATCCACTAATGGTCATTGGATCCAGCTTCCTTCCTTGTGAGTTATATATTCTTACTTCAGATAGACATCCCCAAACAAGCAAATGTTACAGACTCGGTTTCCAAACTTTAAAGAGTTCAAAATGTGTCTTTAGGACAGCTTTGGTTAGAACCCAGTTTAATATATATGTAGCCGTCTTAAGTACTTCAATCCACAAGAATTTAGGAAGATTAGAGTTGTTCAGCATACTCCGTGCAATGTCCATTAGACTTCGATTTCTTCATTCTGCAACTCTATCTGGTTCGGATAACCAGGCATAGTGTATTGAGGAATGATCCCATGCTCTAGAAAAAGTTTCGCAAAAAACCAAGTGCTTGTACACTCTTTGAGTATCTACCATAATATTCACCACCTCTATCAGATCTCACTATTTTTATTTGCTTCCATATTGGTTTTCAACTTCAGCCTTGAAAGCTTTGAAGGCATCCAATTCCTCAAACTTATTATGAAGCAAATAAATATTCATATAACATGAGTAATCATCTATAAAGGTGAAAAATTTTTCTAACCTGACATACCTAAATCTAGTAGAAATCCCATATTTAATGGAAGTTTTTGAACAAAACCGCCAGTGGAAGTTATTTTTACTGGCGGTTTTGGTGAAAACCCCCTATATTAGTAAATAAATGAGCAAACTCCCGTTAATTAGTTTTCCTGGTGGTTTTGGAGTTAAACCGCCAATAAATGTTGCTTAAACTGGGAGATTTGTTAAGACCCCCAGTATATGTGACATTTACCAGTGGTTTCAACTTAAACAACCACCAAAAGAACTTTAAAACAATTTTTACTGGTAGAGTTGAGAAAAACCGCCAGCAAAGGTTCTTTTATTTCATTTTTGCTGGTGGTTTTTCATAAATCCGCCAGCAAACTTTCATAAATCACATTTTTGCGGGCGGTTTTGTGGAAATTCGCCAGTAAACTCTCATTTTAATCATTATTGCAGGCGGGTTTTTGTAAAAACCGCCAGAAAATATTTTTTTTGTTGTTTTTACTGGGGGTGTTTGGGGAAACCACCAAGAAAAGTTTCACTTTTTTGCTGGCGATGGTAGGGTAAACTGCCAGTAAATATTCTTTTGACTCCTGTTTGTTGGCGGTGTTTGAGAAAACCGCCAGTAAAATATCTTTTAAGTTATTTTTGCTGGCGGTTCGAGTGAAAACCGCCAGCAAACCCTTTTATATCTGGCGTTTTTCAGAAAACTGCCAGGAAAGATGTTCAGTCCCGGCGGTTGCATTTTAAACCCGCCACCTAAGGTTTTAATTACTGTCGGTTTGTCGAAAACCCCCCAGTAAATGTGTGATTTACTGGTGGTTTTGACTGGATCCCTGTGGATTGAGGGATTGCTACTTTACTAAATTAACGCTGGCCCTCCTCCCACTCGTTTTTCACTCCCGCACGTTTTCTCCGTCGTGAATCGCAGTCCCAAATCCCCACAATCGTCGCCATCATCGCTGCCGTGCTCTCTGTCGTCGCTGCCGTCCTCGCAGTCGTCACCGCCGTGCTTGCCGTCCTCGCTGTCATGCTCACCGTCGTCGCTGCCATGCTAGCTGTCCTCGTAGTCGTCGCTGCCGTGCTCGTCATCGTCGCTACGGTGCTCGACGTCGTCACTGCCGTGCTCACCATCGTCGTTACCGCGCTCACAGTCGTCGCTGTTGTGCTCGCCGTCATCGCTTCCATGCTCGCCATTTACAAGTTCGTTTTTTTGTCTCATCTCTTTTTGTTCTTTTTCTTTTTTTTCCTGGTTTACATGTTCGTTTATTTGTCTCATTTCCCTATTTAAGACATATCTATTCCATTTCTGAAATAATACTTCAGCCCTGCGTTAGCTAATTGGCATCTTTGACATGTATGTACATGATCAGTTTTTTATCTTGACATTATTAAGATAAATTGCAACTCGGTCAACAGATCACTTAGTTTGGGGATCAAATTAAAGAATCTGTCATTCAGAGAAAAAAACTATTCTATATTATTCCCAGCATCTTGTGCTATGATGGTTACTGAGATAATGTTTGCGTTCAAAAATTAACCATCCGTTAGGAATAAAAGAAGGAAGGTCCTTTCATATATCTATCTCCTCTCCTTTGTCGATCATTGATGTTTATACTTTTAAAAACTAACTCAAATTAGAAGGTTTAAAGTTGCAGAACTTATCTTCTTCATGTGATCGATCATGTGAACGTGTTGGGTTCTCATTCCCTCCAGCTCTCTAGTTATAATAAAAACAGAAATCTTTGTAATATGAGAATAAGTAAATTAGCATAATTTCGATTTGAAGACTATGGCCATTTACTCAGAATATCCGTCAACCGTGATCACAATTGCATGCTCACAAAAGAAACAATGTAGTTAAACTATCATATGCTCCGCAACCTGGGTCATGAAATTGATTTTAATTACCAGACTTCATCACTTTAAAAACGGTTGAACCCATGTTTAACAGTAGCATTTGATAGACTTTTATTATAAGTTTATTCGGTGCAGATTATTCAGGATTATTATTGTAATTGAGTAATTACATTCTTTCCTCATTAAAACATTTTATTTGTGCTCCCTTCTATAGGCTGATTCCTTGAATACTTGAGAACAATGACTAAAATAGTTTCCTTCCTCTTCTATCTTGTCAACAGACTGGCCAGAGAAAGAAAGTAGAAAGAAAAAAAGAGAAAAGCAGGGTTCTGGATTGGAGCTAGTGCTGTAATTGGGATCAATCAATTCATTATCAGGTATTTGAGATTCTTGTATGTGTAAATAAAGAATAATGCTAGTTGCACTTAGCACACACACCTATCCCACGCACTAGTTAATCTAAACCATTGATGCCTAGGGTTTATCCTCTAGAAAATAGGATTTTATGAAAAAAAATATTTTTTTACATTTTTAAGGCTTTAGATTAACGTGTACATCGAATAGGTGTGTCCGCTTGGTACGTCTAGAATTACTCATAAATAAATTAAGTGCTGATTCTGATATATGGAGACTCGAATTTTGTTGCATAATAGTGGATATCAATAATATGAAATATTAGCTACATGAATTATTGCTAATTGGTGTCCATTGCTTTAATTTTATGTACTTTCTTACTGTTCATCATTTTGCCCTTATCTTATAATGTTGGTGGTTAATACGTAGCAAGTGTAGGTTGAATAGAATTGAGTGTCTTGCATTTTTTCTATTTACTAATCTGCTCTAACTAGCTAGCTAGCAAAGTTTTTGTTGTATATCTTAATTTGCTCTAGCTATTTGTAGAGTTTTTTGTCCTTGCTGGATTTGTTAATTCAGTACATAAACTATATATGTATGCTAATATATTTATCTTGTCATGACTAATTAGAGTAATGGTAACCTTATGCATGCCTGGTAAACAGTCACTGTCGTGACCAATCGGTTTTTCGTTTTGATGAACCCTCCACCTCTCGATGGAAGAATCACAAAAGAGCATAGTGCTGTTTTTAAACCTTTTTCAGTGTCATCTTGTCAATGATGGACCCAAGCGGGTCAATTTGGACCGGGGATTTGATTTTATAAAATAGCTAATTAGGATCATAATTATTCAAGTTGAATACATCCTACTTTAACATCAGTCAGTTCTGATTGGTAGTGGTATTTAAATCTTTGGTAGTGGTATTTAAATCTTTGGTAGTGAATGATTGTAACATTATTGTAGTTTGAGATAAGCAATGCCATCATTGTCCGAAGGAATGTTGTAGTTTATTTTAAAGAATGGACTGCAAGCTCGTTAATTTATGTTACATGGTTAAACCTTTAGGATAGAGGGTCACTGTTACGGTTCAATTGAATAAATGTTGTGGTCTATTTTAATTTGATTTGTTTACTTGTCAAGGGTCCACTCATTTGTTTCCTTTTGCTCCTTCCCTTTGCACTCTCACACTCTAACAGGGCATGGGAGAGAAAGGTAGAGGGAGATATGGACTATCTTAATGACAAGAACTGGATGTACCAGTAAAGGAATAAACATGACTTGTGCAATCTTGAGTTTGTGGAAGGCATTCGTTTCTTCGTTCAATAGGCCAAACATCACACACCTGTCCAAACAGGCGGTACAATGAGATGCCCTTGTCTTAAATGTGAGAACAGATATTCAATTAATTGCGAGACTGTCGAGTACCACATTGTAAGGGAGGGGTTAGTTCCACGTTACACTATTTGGCACTACCACGGTGAACCATGGTTTGTACAAGAAGCTAATGTTGAGGTTGAGACCCGACACGGGTCTAAAATGTCTCAGCTGTTGAATGATGCTCTCATGCAAGAGGTGGATGTGGATGATGCAAAGGGTGTAGGAGAAGACCCATAATTACATCGATTCGAACAGTTAATGGACGAGGCAAAGAAACCCCTCTTTGATGGATGTCAAAAATACTCCAAGCTTTCCTTCATGGTTCATTTATTTCAACTGAAGTGCTTGAACAAATGGATTAACAAGTCATTCTCAGATGTGGTGGCACTTATTAAAGATGTTCTTCCCCCGAGCAATATCATTCCAAACAATAGGTATGAGCCCAAAAAAATGATGGCAGATCTAGGGCTAGATTACCAGATAATCCATGCATGCCCCAATGATTGTGTGCTTTTCAGGAAAGAAAACAAAGATTTGAATAGTTGTCCTAAATGTGGAACATCGAGATGGATAGAACGAAATAGCAGTGGGAAGAAGAAGTGCGGGAAACCGGCCAAGGTTCTTCATCATTTTCCATTGGTCCCAAGATTACAAAGGATGATTATGTCGACGAAGACCTCTTTGTTTATTGCATGGCATGGCTCTGCTCCTGCGTCTGAAGAAGGGAAGCTGAGTCACCCTAGAGATTTTGGCGTGGAAGCACTTCGATGCACAATATCCCGCTTTCTATATTGATCCATGAAATGTAAGGCTCGGCCTAGCCAATCACCTTAATCATTTACAATCTGCCCCCTTGGTTGGCTATGAAGCAGGGTTATTTTCTTATGAGTCTACTTATAGACGGTCCAAAATCACAGGGGAACGATATTGACGTTTTCTTGCAGCCATTGATCGATGAGTTGAAGCTATTGTGGGATGTGGGTGTGAGGACTTATGATGCTGATCACCGATCGTTCTTTCAGATGCGCACAGCGGTGATGTGGACTATTTCTAACTTCCCAGCATATGGCATACTATCAGGTTGGAGTACGAAAGGGTATAAAGCATGTCCGACATGTAATGTTAAACATGGTTCTATCTATCTTTTTGCAGTCGAAAAAACGTGTACCTACGACTCCGTCGGTTCCTACCCGAAGATCATCCTTGGAGAGCGGACAAGAAATCATTTGATGGCTACGAAGAGCTGGACACGACACAACAAGCACTATCTGATGATGATATATTACAAATGTGGGAAGGTCACAAAAATGTTCAATTCGGCAAACGAAAACCGCTCTCAAATGTCACTCATGAATTACCAGAAAGGTGGAAAAAGAAGAGAATATTTTTTGAACTACCTTATTGGAAGACTCTTTTATTGACTTTGCAGGCATTCACCGCCACTTTATTCTGTACGGAGTAATGGAATATTTGAGATCAAGGTAGATCACTTCTTGTTAATGTATTTATTCGCTTACATTACTCATGAATTTGTGTAGCCTCTGAGTTGGCCGGGGATATGCCTCCTCTTTGCATACTGTTTGAAATTAGAAGGTGGTTTAGAATGATGTTTTTTTGTTTTTTTGAAGAACTGTCGGTGGGGTGCCATGAGGTTTCCTTTTGTTTTCCCCGCTTTTTTTAAAGTGTGAAACTTCTATATCAGAGAATGCAAAGAAAACGCTATAGAGGGAAGAGTAATCCCACAAACTTGGGAAATACAAGGAAGAGAACTTTCTGAAGCTGTCAAATTACATAAAAGTCGTTGATTAGCTGTCAAGCCTGTTGCGCGTACCATGTCATGATTATGGGAGGAGCAAAAAATTCTTTCAAGCATGGTTTAACTAATGACTTTCATCATCCTTGCAGCCTTATAAACCTGGTTATACTGCTCCTCCCCCACGTGCAGCTCCTGATGAAACAACCATTGATATCAGGTAAAATTCATTGTCTTGAATGCTTTTTAGTATCCTTAGTATGATGTTGAAACTGCTGCTTTCTTAATTCTGTGAAGTTAATGATTCATTCATTCTGCTTTTGATGTTGCTTTTTCTGCTCTCGGTTTTCAATTGAACTCCAGTGGTGGATGGACCATTGCTGGTACTCCTTTGGATCTGCATGATCCACGTCTCCTGGCTATGGCAGCAGCTGAGCGCCATTTTTTTGAAGCTGAATATGATGAATATGCTGCTACTAATGCCAGTGGTGCTGCTTTTTGCCGCTCTACGGCACTTATTGTAAGTTTTTATTCTTTAGGATGTTCAAATTGTAGGCCATTGGCTAAGCTAAATAGGATTTAGGATTTTCTATGAGCTTTAGCTCCATTTTTCAGAAAACAAGTAAGCTTTTGTTTATAGAATTAGTACTTTTCAGCCTATGAGATTCGTGAGATTGCTTTACATGCTTTCGTCCTTCTTTCACCTAATAGGCAATTTCTTTTTAGTTAATAATTATAGGCTTACACAAATCAGCTGGAGCAGGAGGTTTCGAATCTGAAGAAAACAAATGAAAGGCTTAAGAAGCAGGAGGTATGGAATTCAAACTGCGATGAGACATTTATGTCTTTTTATTTCCATTGCAGATTTTTTCTTTGAACTCCATCATCGACTAGTACCTTCTTCTTTTGAACTGCATTTTACTCTTGCGATGTGGGTATGTGTTAAAAGATGTTTCATATATATGTGGACTTTGTCAATTTTTTGTCTTGTAGATGATTGAAATTGGTGCTTCAATTACTAAAATATTGGATGCACAAGCCGTTTTCGTTCTGTCTGGGGAAACTGTTGTCTGCCTTTGAATCTTTGAATTGCACACCACTAGGTTATGTATGCTTTATCCATTTTATAAATTTTAAAGGATTTGGCATAATTTTAAGGTTTTTAATATACTTCTACATGGAAATAGTATGTCATTGGCATAAGAATGAAATATAGTCCGTGTGAAACGTGGCGCGACTTCCCCATACCAAAATGTGTAATGTGCATGGAATACGGACATGCGACAAGGGCGGATGTACATACAAATGCGCATGGACAACCAACCAACAAAGAGGCGCGGGACCAACAATCATCCGATGACGAGGCGGATGATGTGGCACTTGTATGATGTGGCACTTGTATGACGTGGCACTTGTATGATGTGGCACTTGTATGATGTGGCACATGAGGTGGCCCCTGACTGGGCAAGTGAGGTGGCATGCATGAGTTGGCTATGAGTTGGCAAGCACTAGGAGGGAGTGCTTGCTAGTTGGCAACAACTCATAGAGTTAGTAGGAATCTATGGGTTGGCATCAGTTAGCATTGGTTAGCAAACACTTAGAGAAGTGCTTGCAAGGTGTCACCAGCCAAGGGAGGTTTTGTAATCTATAAATAGCCATGTACAAAGGTTTGTAACGCATTCATTCAATAGAAGCATTCTTTCCACCCAAATTCGGAGTCTTCTTTTGTGCTTGTGTTTAGAGTGTTCTAGCACCCAGAATAGAGTGTTCTTGTGCTAAACTTCTTCCGAGAGGCTGACTAACATCCAGACGGACTTGGAGGTTAGGCCGCACGCTACTAAAGATCACGATTGTGCCTTGCATAATCTAGCGGCGTGACACCGTGGCACTTATTTGACAGTTGTAAGCTATTTTATCTTATAGTAAAAGTATTGCTGGAATGTGCATCACATGGAGGAGATGCTTGTCAAAATGCTTTCAGCAAGTTTGCAATTAATGTTAACATACTGAATATTTCATCTCTTGGATTAGTAATAACTAACAGAATGAAATCCTCTCTGCCTCTCCCTCTATTTCGGGTGCTATCATTCTTTCATTTTTGTTTATTCATTATTATCATCAATTGTTGTATGAAGGGCTTTTGGTGCCACTATTCATTATTATCATCAATTTATTGGAGCTGATTCTTTGCCAGGTTAGAGTAAAAATTGCAACACGAGTAGATTATCCGTAAGGTGGACAACAATGCATAGAAGAACTGGATCCAAAGTGATTTTCTTCATCTTTTTTTTTCACTTTTGTAAAACCGGAATTTTGGCCCACATTGTAGTTTTTAATTATATTTTAGATATAGTGCAATTTGTTGAGATCTATTGTAATTATTGATTATAGATTCTGTTTTAATTGGATGTATTATTATATTGTTGATTGTTGTTGTCAGTGGACCGGTAAATTGAAGAAAAAAAACACATTTAAAAAAAACATTATTGCTAGCGGTTCTACAAACTGCAATTAAATAAAATAATAAACATGACCTGTGGTTTTCAAAACGGCCATTAAAATGACGTATATATAATAGTGGTTTTCAAAAACCGCCATTAAAAATGACTGAAATTTTCACGGTGCCAGTTAAAACCGCCTCTAAAACAATCGTCATTTTTTATGGTGGATTTTCAAAACCGTCGTTAAATATAGTGGAATTTTTAATGGGGGGTTTTATTAACCGCCATTAAAATAGGAGAATTTGTATTGGTGGTTTGAACGGCCGCCAATAATATTGATAGACATTTAAATGGCGGTTATCAAAACCGCCATTAAAAGTATTTACTGGCGCCATGGAAAACCGCCCTTTTTGCTGGCGGTTCTATTTTCAGCCGTTAGAAGAAAAAGATTTCCCGGGAGTTAAAACCGCCAGCAAATGCGTCGGCAAAAATTTTGCCAACCCAATTATTGCCGGCTGAGAAAAAACCGCCAGTAAAAGGATTCCCGACAGTTTTAACCCCTTTAGTGGGGGTTTTTCGACCCCCATTAAAAATCGGATTTCTACTAGTGCATGTCAGTATGTATGCTTTCTAATAACGTAGAACTTCTATTAGCACTTTTCTTTGACTTGTTTGTCTGCTTACCCTTAATGCAGTCTACACAAGTCTCGAAATCAGAATAATCAAGAGTACTATGTACTCCATCTTTTACAAACCTCTTAATTCTATCTATGGAGATATGACCAAATCTCTGGTGCCACAACATAGAGGTGTCTTCTTTAATATTACACCTCTTAATGCCAGTGTGAACATGCAATGAGCTATTAGTGGCATCCACATATAAGGAAAGATGGAATAGACCATCAAACAATATACCATTTCCAACACATTCAGGATTATAATAGAGACTGAAACTGTGCCTTTAAAAGTAAAGGAATATCCAAAAGGTACAAGCCTTGAAACTAAAATCAAGTTTCTAGGGAAACTAGGTACATTAAAAGTCTTTTCCAAATTCAAAACATAGCCACTACTTAAAATTAAAGTGCAAGTTCCTATAACCTCCACATGTGAGCCCATCTTGTTGCCTGATAAGATGGTCAGCTCACTTCCCACTGGCTTCCTTAGGTTTTGCATACCCTGCAAAGAGATTGCAATGTGAATTGTAGATCCAGAGTCAATCCACCAGGTGTTGATATTAACATTAACCATATTAGATTCATAACAAACAAATGACGATAGAGTACCTTTCTTCTCAAGCCATGTCTTGAATTTTGCACAATCCTTCTTAGCATGTCTCTTCCTTTTACAGAAGAAACACTTAGCATCAATCTTAATATCAGCTTGAGGTGGTGTTTTACCTTTCCTCTTCTGATAAGACTTGGAAGCGCTAGCTTGAAATTTGTCATATTTATGAGTCTTGTTTTTCCCACGAGTTGTATCCAACATGGCACTTTCACCCAATTCAATGGCAAACCTCTCCTTTTCTTAAACGCACGTGGTCATTAATTCACTGATAGACCATTTATCCTTATGTGTGTTATAATAGATCTTAAAAAGGCTCATATTGTGAAGGAAGAGTGTTCAGAATAAAGTGCACAAGGAAGGACTGACATATCTACCTCAAGTTTCTTGAGTTGAGCCGCTATGTCCCGCATTTTCATAATGTGCTCATGCACACCATTAACGCTTGTGAGATGCAGTGAAGAAAATTTCATTATGAGGCTGTTTGCTAATGCCTTTTCAGAAGTGACGAATTGATCACCAAAATCATTAAGCAAATCTTGGACTTCGTCATACTGCTCGACTGAACCTCAAAAACTAGTTGTAATTTTAGTCTTCAAGAATATTGCACTGAGCCGATTGGATCTCTCTCATCGCTCATATAGTGCAACTTCAGCACAAGTGCTTTGATCAGTTATAGTCGGCGGTTCATCATACCTTATAGCATAATCCATGTCTATCCACCCTAAATGAAGAATAATCCTTTCTTTCCAAACTTTATAATTATCATTAGTAAGTTGAGGAATATCTAGATGAATATAAGAGTCACTAGCAGGTTGAGTAACTGTAGAAAGTCCAAAAGGCTTTTGATAGAATATGAAGTTGACAAAGGTTAATGGCATTTATTACCAATGTGAACCATGCCCTAAAGTTTGATCTGAGGTCATAAAAATTGTTTGTGGGCTAAATATTTACTCAAATAGATCTAAAATTTCTATATCATAGATATTCACTTAATGGGTACATTATCTATCACGAATGATAAAACTACCAAACTATATTCCAATTCATAATCCCTGTGAGTAAATTATGAAAATAGTCTAATATTTTATCCTAATTAATTATATAAATATGATAAAATTTTCTGTGGGATGAATTTTATCATATTAAGTATAATTAATCACAATTCATATCTAATTCCATATGTGATCATTTAGTTTAACTTAATATATAATTTTAGTTAACTAAAGATGTTGTGGCTACTCTCTATTTAACTAAAATTATATTTATATAATCACTAGACATTGTGAGAGATTTTTAAGTTCCAGGCTCTACATAATACCTAAGAACAATTATGCAAAAACATGAAAGCATTAACAAAATATACTCCCAGGAAAGTCGGGTTCAGCTGAGGCTGATTAAGTACCAAAGTCCTTTGACGGAGTAGTGTTTCGAGGGAGACCAGTGTGCATCAGTCTATGTGAAACTTACTTATACTTCTCAAGTCAACCACAAAATTGTTTGTCAGTGGTTAATAACCTAAATGTTCATCTAAAATTATTAATTGAGCATGATATGAATCTTTTATCTGCTAAAACTTTATGCACTAATCTTAAATATTATGCTCAAATATTAATATGATGAGAATTTAACTAAATTTACAAATTCTAACAATTTCTTAGTTTAAATGAAAATTTAATATTTGTAAATAAACAATTCTCATAATGAAAAAAGGAATTGCATAAAAGTAACCTATCATGCAATTTACATATTTTATTGAATAACATGTTTTCATTCTTAAAACATGAAAATATAATCAACCTATTCATACTAAACATAACCATAAAAAATAGTTCATGTACATTACACTCTAATTTCGAAGACATGAATATTGTAACAAACATTTCATGTTTAAAATGAGTATAATTAAATTTTCATTTAAAATCATACAATAATTTGAGCATAATCAACAAAATTATACAATTATGTGATTAAAAATACAAAAAACATGAAATTCAAAACCAGAATCAATTTGAGATTTTTAGACAATTTTTCTGAATTTGTCCTGATTTTTCCCCGAATTTTCCCAACTCCGAAGCCCTGCAAGCTGTCCAGCCAAAGCATATCTAACCCAGAATGGTCCATTTCTAATAATTTCACGAATGAACCGAACATGAACTAGAAAAACAGAAAAACGAACCGAACCACGAGGACTTCCCTAACCTCTTGCCCCCAAATGCAAAGAAATTAGGGTTTCTCTACGCCAGCGTTTAGGCTGTCCATAAGGTAGGGGAACAACATGGAAAAGGACGGCCAACTCCAGCGACCATTCCTCCAGGCTTCCCGTCGCCAGAAAAAGACGTAAAACTTAACGGAAAATTCTAAAATTAGGGTTATAAGGCAACCCTTTTCTGGGTTCACAACAAAAATTCCAGCCATCGCCACGGCCAGCGACCCGGGTAGAATGGTCAGCGGAGGTCCGACGACCAATTCGCCCAAAGTCCCGTTGCCGGATGGCAATGGAATTTGGCCGGATTGAACGAATTTCGGCAACAAGGTCGTCGGATTCAGAAAATACCCAATTTAACAAAAATTAAGCATTATCGGAATTAAATTAAAAATTAAGGTAAATCATGCCCAAAAAACATCTAAAAATCACAAATTTGCTCTGATATCAAATTGTAAAAAAACTTTAAATTAATTCATGAATTTCTAATATTAACGAGTTTCTAATCTACATGAAACATGAAATATAAATATAAATTATGGAAAACAATATATAAAAACCTTTACCTTTTTCCATCTTCGAAATTGCAGTGGAATATCTGGTTCTTCTAAGCTCTAATTTTTCAGGTAATTGAGCTTAGGGACCAGGTGCGATATTTATAGAGAAAATTCTAAATCCATTATCACAAAGATTTTAATTATAATTAATAAATAATTAAAATCAATTAAAAAATTATGCATCATAAATAGGAAAATGTATTTTATAAATTAATTAAAAACATATTATATAATTAATATGTTTTTCATAAATAAAAATGATACATTGCAAACTTGTATTGCTTTGACTTCATCTTGTGCCTGATCTTTCTCTCTCCAGCAAAAACTCAATGATTGTTGCTCAACCTCAGGTTATGAACTCGGTAAAAGATATTGTATCCAGATCAGATCACGATCACAGTGTCCTGCCCTCGTGCGACTCATTCCATACATTCATGTTGTATTCTAGTCATATAATCTTTTGTAAAGATATATTTCTTCTTGCTTAAGTCTGAGTTAGATACCTAATTTGACTCAGGCTCAAGCACTATATGTACATGTGAATCTCAATAATATAATCAGTCATAGTTTCACCTCTTACATGATATCAGGCCGGCCATAGGTCACAAACCCTAGGATGTACTATTCAGCACTTCTCGTGCTTCCTCTCTTCCTCTTCGATCCTTGCACTCTGACCAATGACGACGCATTTTGCAGACTCGTCCATCACTCCCTCGATTGTTCAAACACAATCTTTGGTTCCCCTTCCATTTGGTCAATTTTTCGATCTAGATGGCCCAGAAGGACATTACCTTCTCACAGTCTCGAGTATTTCCCACTATATGTCCATCTAGCTCGACCGCCAGAGTTTATTTTTGTCCTATACACCCATTTTCATCCAACAAGAGTTGGATGGAGGTCACTAACGTGAAAATATGATTGTCATATAGATTACTTTATATCTCTCTCATAAATTCTACATTTTTGCTTTCGTCAAACTTTAGTATATAGTAGGGGCATATTTAAGTCGTAATTTATTAGAGGCCCCTTGTTCTTGGAAAACCTAACAAGCTAATAGGCTAATTTAATTAAATAATTAAAACAAATAGCTTATTTTTAACACTAAACAATGTAACTAAAACAGATTTTAAATGATAACGATGCCCATAATTGAAATACAAATGACTAACAAGACCTTTTCACTGTATTAGAAGCAAGATAAGTGATTTAATATTTCTGACTTGTAAAATATAACATTCAAATTTCAATAATTCAAAAAAAATTATAAATATTTTAAATTTAAATTTAAATATTATTTAAAATTTAATTTTGAACCCATGTTTTAAAAACGGGACCAGACCACTTGGTTCGAACTGGTTGAATTAAAGTTTATTCAGATTCAATTGATGGTCATAAACTATTTTGCCTCAAAACCGGAGCTTGTTATGAATCATTTTTAAAATTTTTATAATATATAACATTCACCAGTTGAACCATTGGTTCAACCCAGTCCAATGGGTCCAGTTTTGTTATTCAACTCAGTCTAACGGGTTCGACCAAAACTGGACTTACAACTAGGGATGTAAACGGGAGCCAATTACCTGCTCTACCGTCCAACCGATTATTAAATGAAACAAAACAGGAATAAAATATTATTATCCATTACCGCTACCGTTTAACGCTCTAACGTTTAATAAACGGGCGGAAACGGAAATAGCTATTCTGAACCCATTTTACCCGTTTGCCGTTTAAGGGTAATATAGTAAATTTATATAGCCACTTAGTTTAATCATAAATTATTTATTTTTCATATAGATAACCTTATTATCTTTCCAATATCTTTTTATCACTTATTATAAAATTTGTAGAGTTGAAAAGTTTGGAGAGAATTTCAATATTTTTATATTTTGGTAATTATTAGAAGTCAATATATATTGACTTTGACTCATGGTCTCATAAAGTCATAGTCATAGCCATGGAGGATAGGTCATATATCGTAAATTAATAATTAACTAATTAAGGTAGTATTTATTAATCTAAGATTAAAAAATTCTATTTTTCTTACAAATGTCAAATTTTATACAAATGTCAATTATTTTTATTAATGTAAACAATTATCATACAAAAAAAAAATTTTATAATTCATAATAAAAAATTATACATGGTAATTAAAAAATACATGAGATGATTTCTTCTTATTTCAATTAGCTTACATAATTCAAAATTTTTGGCCCATAACATATTAGGACAAACATTCCTATCAAAACATTCGTATCATGACATATACCCTAAATTCTTAATAAGTTATAAGTAATATCATTGATTTTAATTACTAGTTACTTAATTATTTAATCAATTAGTATTCTAATTTTGGTTTTCCCTCCCTCTCTGAGTCCCTAGTTCTTGACTCCTTGCTCCGTATGCAATTATGCTAATTAGATTTTAGATCTTTTACTAATTGATTCCTTCTCTATTTAGTTATTATTTTAAATTTCTTATTCCGATTTTCCCTACCTAGGACCCTAACTGAGGAGACTCCCTCCCTAATCGCCTAATCGCCTAATCTCTAATTCTCAACTCCTTAGTCCTTAGTCCTTGAGCAATTAGCCTACGCATTAGCATAACTTTAATATAAGTAACATTTTGTGACAAGTGATAACTTTAATGTAAGTAAATTGTATTTTGAACCCTGAAAAAGTATTGTATTTGATTGTTTATTAGTAATTTTCCTTAATTTTTCCTCTTTTTTGGGTTTTGTGATTTTTATTTTTTTATTATTTACCCGTTTATTACCCATTTATTACCCGATTCCCGGTTTTCCGGCGGGTAATAAACGGAATGGAATTACGTGGAACTAAACGGATACGGTAACGGGTAAAGGGTTCAAAAATGTAAACGGTAAACTGAAACTCTTTACCTGTACCATTTATTACGGGTTGTTTTGATCATCTAATTTACCTTTGCTTCAAAATTTCTGCTTCCCCTCATGGTGTAAAGGCGCTGCGACAGCGACAAAATGATACACCCACTCATGCATTTTGAATCCTCTGTAATGAAATTCTAGCGTTTGCAGCCGCATCACTTACAAAGCTCGAGACTTTCACAGTATGAAGTTTGACCCATAATTATTTTCATTTTGTTCTCTACAACACAAATATATGCCTTTATTAGCGAGCCGCATCGTGACAAGAAATCTCTATCTCGGGAAGCTTGTTCATTCTCTTTTCATCAAACGCGCACTAGAGAACAAAAATTCTCATTAACCGTGTAATCCAGGTGTACTCCATTTGCCACTCTTTACGGAGCCAATTTGATGATAAATAATACAAACGAAAATGATAAAGAAACACCAACGATAAAGAAGACGCCGTTGGTTTTGGGTTTTGATCTTCCTACGTATGTTTTTTACAATGGGACATAACCATCTTTAAATAATTGTTTTTCAGTAGTTATTAGTATTTTCAATTTTTCCCATCATAGAATTGGAAATACTTATGATACTTATTTTTTCATAATAATCATAACCTTAGCACTAAAATTTATTCTGAATAGATCACTGAGATTTTGCTAATTAAACAATAAATAAAGACATTAATTATTACATGTATAACTCCATTAGATTTTCTAACACAGAATGCAATTGAGGACTTGTCCACAAAAACTCACATACCTGTGACACTATTTTGTCAACCCTATGCAAAAAATGATCTTCTCGGTGATGCTCTTGACATTTTTCATAAGATGTCTAATTGCAACATGGTTTCCTATAGTTCCATGACCTCAGGCCTTACCAGTCGCGGTCTCCACAAGCGATTTCTGTATTTTACAGCAATTTGATCACCCGTCCATGGACAAAGTCATGCTTGTCGCCGTTTCCACGACATGTGCAAATATGAAAGCCCTTAAATTAATCTGTCAAATCCACATCACGATAATAATTACTAGTGTTGGACTTAATTCCATTACGTACAACGTGTTGATTGATGCCTGCGAGAAGAGCGGAGATGTTAACGCCGCCCGTGCTCTTTTTATCAAATGCCTACTCGGGATGTTTTGTGTTGGACCCAAGGTTTGCCTTATTGATACCTATCGGCCCATAAATGCTGATAAGTATCCGTTTCCACAATAAAGGAAATATAAAATGGGGGTAGTTTCCTTTTACAGGAAACAGACCCCCGTTTCCTCTCTTATCCCCTTTGTTTCCTAATTTATCCAGGAAACACGGCGATAAGATACGAAACCTAAGATACGTACGGATTAAAGATATTGATAAAATATATAGAAATTAAATACAGGATTTGAAGACACTAACATGGAATTAAAAACTATAAAAATTACAATAATACAGAAGCCGACTTTGTGACTTTTTTTGCTTATCCTTCTATTTTTTTTGTTTATTATACCCTTATGGCCAAGTGGCCATCGCACTCTCTCTTCTACATTGATGTTTATTCCATTATGCTTTATATTTCTTATGCTTGATAATCCTAAAGTTTTACTGGACGCAAATTGGTTATTACCATTTTATAAATTTTAGCAATAGATACTTAATTTTGTTGGCCGAATTGGTTAAGATTGGATTTAAGCATTTTGGGTCAAAATTGTTAAAATCTCAAATTTTCATTCTTCAATTAATCTAAAAGTATATTTTTGTGGTATCTATGATATTGTGATCATGCTACACAAGATCATGTTGCAAGTGAAATAGACGATTGGTAATGTTTCGGATAGTTATTTTGTTTGTTTTTTCAAATACTTGAATAAATAAGAATATTATGTTGTCATATTAATATTATTAATGAATAATTATATTTTTAATATTTTAATAAGTTTCCCTAAACCATCCATACTTATTACATTTGTTTCTTAGTGTATCCACGATACATATCCGTATCCATGATATGTATCCGTATCCTTAAGGGGCGATACTTTGTGTATCTCCGATAATGCTAACCTTGGTTGGACCTCATTGTCAAACTGATAGTAAGAAGCATGTCCAGTCTTTCACTAGATGCCAAAACGCAATGCCATTTCACGGACGGCTCTCATCAGTGGATATCCACAAAATAGGCATGGGTGATGAAGAAATAAGGCTACAACGAATACTCATTCACAAGATCTGGTTTGAGTTCGATTGGGCCAGTAATAAAGGGCCGAACAAAGAGATTTAAAAACACTTGAACAACCTTGTCCAATGTGCCATTGACCAACAAGATAATACATTTATTAGTAATATTGACCAAGAATTTGTTTTACTCATCAAGGTTGATCCAAAGATACCCTATCACGAGATTAAAGGCCAAACACTTTAAAGAAGTACTAAATGTGCTTAGTCAACATGTATTTGAAATGTCCAAATTTTTTAAGCCCAATTTGAGCTAAAAAAAACCCATTCAAAGTTCGATGACCCATGCTCGAAATTTGGGTTTTGAGGATTGATTGGATAGGTTTTATTATTTTATTAAGTGTGTTTCTTCTTCATTAAGGAACTCAATTAGACAAGTTTTGTATTTGATATATTTCTGTCTAGATTTGTTTCTAGGGTCTTTTGAGAGTTTTATTAAGATTACACTACGCATTTTACACGTTTTATGACTTTTCTATATAAGGTTTATGTGGGAAAAGTGTAAGGACAAAACTTTCAACCTGATTTAAGAGTCTATTCGAGTTCTCTTCTAGAGTATTTGAAGAAACGATTTTTGAACTTATCAAGGCTTCTGGTTGCGTTCAACTTGACTTATCAAACAGATTCCTCCATCTACGTTTGTGGCATCTTCATACCAAGGTTCTTGCATTGCGTTGTTAAGCAACAAGTCTTTTTGCTTCTTGAGTTCTTCGGATTTTATTTTGGGTTCGTCACATTGTTGGTGTGGTTGGCATCAATGGGAACAAGGCTATAGAAGTATTTAGACAAATGCAAGAAGAGAGGGTACAAGCTAATGATTTCGCATACGTCAGTCTTCGAAACGACGGATCAATCCTAGCTCTAACTGAGTGTGGAAAACAGGTCCACACAATATGAAATTGCATCGGAAGTATGTCCTTCAACATCTTCATATACAATGCCCTAATCCACATGTACACAAAATGTGGAGATATAAAGTCAGCTTATGCCAAAGAAGTGCCAAAGAGAGAGTGTGTTGGAACTCATTAATTACAAGCTTTGCTCAAAATGGTGATGCTAGGCAATCTATGACTCTTTTTGAGGGTATGAAAGAAGAAGCCATTACACCAAACCAGGTTAGTTTTCTAGGTGCACTTTCTGCATGTACCCATTGTGATCTATCGGTTGTTGCACTCTTTGGAGAAAGAATATGGCACAAGTCCAAAGCATTATGCAATTGTAATTGATGCTCTTCGGAAGATAAACCAATTCAATGAAGCAGTAAACCTGATGGAAAGTGAAGATTGTGTTCCCAAAATCCGGATGTGTGGTGCATTATTAGGTGCATGCTATATACATGGGGTGTTAGACCATGCCATTAGGGCTGCAGAGACACTCTTCCATATGGAGCCCTCAAATGGTGAAGATATGTGATGCTATCAAATTATGCAGCAGCTAGTAGATGGGAAGATGCCTGAAGAATAAGAGCATTAATGAAAGAGAAAAGGTTGAGGAAAGAACCCACACAAAGTTGGATTAAATAGAGGGACAAAAGGCATGGATTTGTAACAGAAGATAGATCACATGGAAATGCAAAAGAAACATATTGAATTTTCAAATCAAGCAAGCAGAATTCTCACCAATAATACTCTGTGCTCTAGGTGAAGAGGAAGTAGTATCTTCAGTGGATACTTTGTGCATTATGATTCTGTTGTGGTTCCTATTAAATTCAGATTGTAAATTGAAGCAAACATATAATCTGTTAGCATATGTCAGAGATCCCCAAATGCAAGATGAAATTGCAAAATTCATTATTTTCTATACTCCTTATAATCTCCAGAAGCTAGTTATGGTTATGTATTGTCATGTAAAACTCATCTGTGAGGTCTATGGCTGCAATAGATCAGATTATCATCCCATTTGAAGTCGATAGTTGCATAACTGGTGAATCCTAGCAAATATACTTCAACAATTAAACCAGCTGCAACCTGGATTCTTTTTTATTCTCCTTTCTTCCATCATCATTCTAAATTTTCTTGATATCTCCCATTCCCCACGAGCTGCATATATGTTTGATGACTGAACATAGGGTGCTGAATTTTCAGGACCAAGCTCCATAATCTTCTCCACCACTTTCTTTGCATGAGACTGATCCTTACTATTTTCGCATACTCTTAAAACCAAAGACCACATGCTCGCATCTGCATTAATAGGCATTTTTTTTATTAAGTCAATTGCTTCTTCTATGTGTCCTCCCCTTGCCAACAGATCAATCATGCAAGAATAATGTTCAACCTTTTGCTCGATACCATAGCTGTTCTTCATTCCATGAAACCATCTGTAGCCTTCATCAACCAAACCACAGTGGCCACAAGCTGACAAAACTGCAACAAATGTAACATCACTAGGAGTCACCTGAAGAGCTCTCATCTCTTCAAAGAGTTTCAGAGCTTCAGCTCCATACCCATTTATTGCACAACCCATAATCATACAGTTCCATAGTACATCATCATGCTTTTTCATGTCATTGAACAAACTCAATCCTTCTTTCACAAAGCCACATTTACAGTACATATCAATAAGAGATGTAGAAATAATCTGATCAGAAACAAGACCCAAGATGGCAGCCCGTCCAAAAATCTGCTCTCCAAGTTTGGCATGACAGACACTAGCGCAAGTGCCAATGGCACTAGCTAGAGTAACCTTGTCCATCTTTAGACCCAGTCTGTTCATTTGGACAAAAAGTTCTAGAGCTTCAATGGCAAAACCATTCCGGTGAAAGCCAACAATCATAGAATTCCATGAGATCAAGCTTCTGCATCGCATCTTTTGAAAGATCTCTCGTGCTTCATTTATTTTCCCACAGCTAGAGTAAACACTAATCATAGAATTGAGCAGAACCGTGTCGTATTTTTTCAGCTCACCAAAGAATTTGCAAGCTTCTTCAGCAATTCCACACTTGAAGTACATATCCACTAGAGCACTGGTTACAATTATATCATTAATCATCCCATATTTGCAAGCATAAGCATGGACTTGAATTCCAATATGCCCCATACCTAAGCACAAGCATGCACTTAAAACACTAGCCAATGTTGAG
Organism: Aristolochia contorta; assembly: GCA_022405105.1. Taxonomy (NCBI): domain Eukaryota; kingdom Viridiplantae; phylum Streptophyta; class Magnoliopsida; order Piperales; family Aristolochiaceae; genus Aristolochia; species Aristolochia contorta. The sequence continues at coordinate 59,108 of JAHZSQ010000051.1, read as the reverse complement.
GAGTCCCCTAAAATACCATACACTTGCATCACTTTGAACAGCTTCAATGCATCTTCTCCTTGATTATTTGAAACATAGCCAGCAATCATAGAATTCCATAGCACAATGCTTGGTTTATTTTTCATGTAAAAAATTCTTCTAGCTTCATTCAATTTGCCACAGTTTGAATATCCCGTGATCAAAGCAGACATAGAGAACTCATCTGCTTCAGGAAATGAATCTAACATACTGCTAGCACTAACCATATCTCCACATTTTCCATACATATTCACGAGAGAGCTGCCCAAAACTGAATCAAGTGCAATATTATTTATTGTAATCCAGGAATGAAGTTGCTTGCCACAATCAAGGTTTCCCAATTTGGAACATGCTCCAACCACACTTGATATTACAAACTTATCAACTCTTGCAGCTGAAAAAGGTTCAAACTTCAAATTTTGGAACAACCTCAAAGCTACTTCATGATGGTCATGACGGACATATACATTAATAATGGAATTCCAAAGCATTGCATCTTTGACTGGCATTTTTTCAAGAAGACGTTCTGCTTTTTTAAACTCCCCACATTTTGCAAACCCGGAGATCATTATATTCCATGAATAGAAATTCTTCTCAGGCATGAGGCTGAATACCCTAAATGCACCGTGGTAATCTTCCTGGTTCAAGTAAGCCTCGATTAAAGTATTCCAAGTGAAGTGATTTCTTTGATGCATTTCATCAAAAAGTCGTTGTGCAATCATCAAGTCACGGCACTTCGTGTACAGTTGGAGAAGAGAGTTACCGAAAAACAGGGACGAACATAGACCAACTTTAATAAGTAGAAGGTGAAGCAGTTCCGTCTGGAGGATGGAACAGTTCGCCCGGCATGAGTGCAAAAAATGTATGCAGGACTGATAATCGAGGGCCATGCAGGATTTATATCACTCATTTCACAAATCGTTATCTATATTACATCCACATGTACGAAAACAGGCAGTAAATCAATGTGCAATTAACTGATAAAGTTGGCTACGCAAAAATTACCCGAAATTTCGGCTGGATAAAAATAACGGCTACTTCGGTCTTTTGAAAGAAAAACACAAACAGATGTCGATTTTCAATTAAAATCTTTGGTTACGGAGCCGAACCTTCCAAAAGAATTTTCCGACGGTGTATTCAAGACGCAAGTAAACTTTGAAGCTCCGAACTTGCAGTGAAGACCAGAAGCGCAGTAAAAACACAAACAGAAGTCACCGATTTTCAATTTAAATATTTGGTTACGGAGCTGAACCTTCCAAAAGAATTTTCTGACAGTGTATTCAAGAAACAAGTAAACTTTGATGCTCCGAACTTGCAGTGAAGACCAGAAGATCAGCAAAAACACAAACAGATGTTACCGATTTTCAGATAAAATCTTTGGTTACGGAGCTGAACCTTCCAAAAGGATTTTTAGACGGTATATTCAAGAAGCAAGTAAACTTAATTTGATGCTCCGAACTTGCAGTGAAGACCAGAAGCGCAGTAAAAACACCAACAGATGTTGCCGGTTTTCAATTAAAATCTTTGGTTTCGGAGATGAACCTTCCAAAAGAATTTTCAGACGGTGTATTCAAGAAGCAAGTAAACTTAATTTGATGCTCCGAACTTGCAGTGAAGACCAGAAGCGCAGTAAAAACACAAACAGATGTCACCGATTTTCAATTAACATCTCTGGTTACGAAGCTGAACCTTTCAAAAGAATTTTCAGACGGTGTATTCAAGAGTCAAGTAAACTTTGATGCTCCGAACTTGCAGTGAAGACCAGAAGCGCTGTAAAAGCGGGGTTCGCTACTCTCTTCCATGCAGGAGGAAGTATATACACTGTATACATTGTTGCTACAATCCCTGGCCAGAAAGTGCCAAACTTTACGTCTCGCATAAAAAAAAAACAAAAAAACAAAAACCAAGTAGGACGGAGAACAATCTTTCGCATCTGAAAAACCATAATCCCAATTTTAAAGTGAAAATTATATATTTTCTACAAAAAATGTACATTTTGGTTTAATACGAATAAACTGTATTGCATATTTGTATTCAGTTTCTATCCTTATATCTGCCATTTTAAATTGTGTTATCTATTTACCTTAGTAACTGGTGATTTTCATATAAAGATAGAGAAAGTTTTTTTACGAACCGTGTAAAATAATAATAATCAAGATATTTAACTAGGGTGCAAATGTACTGAACATAAAGAGGTTGTGTTTTAGAGAAGAAATGTACTGAACAGCATTGTGACTCTAACTTCCATCCTTTACATTGTGATATGGCATCTACCTAGCAGCCAGGTAATAAGAAAAGGAGTGGTGATATAAGTACTATGGGTTTTTACTTCCAAGACTTTACAACCTGACGTGGCGTCCTCGTTATAGTATAGTAAGAGACAAACTCGAAGATAAAATCTGCAAGATTTTATGTTTTTAATATAATAATATCAACCTATACTATGGGTAACTCTAAACCTTAAATTTTCTCCTACCTAGACCGCCAACTATGCAACCACATCAGGATGTAAAACCTCAAACTAAAATCAAGAAGTAATGATATCATTTTTCTAAGAAAAAATCAGCATTTAGTTGGCGGGATGAGAGAAGGGTTTGGTCTCCTCATCGTGTATGTCCTCATGATGAAGCCCAGTTCTGCCATCATTGTCACCGTGACATAACACACCCAGTACGCCTACACCAGCTGGTCCTGATGCACCATGACGCTCAACTAGGATTCCGAAAAGGAATCCCAGGTACTTTACGGAATGAAGAACAGGTCGTTGCCCGAAATGGCGTTTTTCTAATTTTGCTTCGTTAGTTGTTGTATAGTCGGTTCTACACCAAAGTCTACGTGGAACCGGTATTCCAAGAAATAGGGGAGCGTTGTGAACGTTGTAAGCTCCCAGATTCAGCTCTATTTAATGAGCAAGAACCGAGAGAAAAGGATATAACAAAAATTCAGATTCAATTGTGGTCTCTTTTAACCCCGAGAAAAGAAAATCTAGACGTTAGTCGATTTCGATCTTGTAACGGACGCATCAGTGGCATCAGAGCCATGTCGACTAACAAGGAGCAGATTGAGTCCTTGGAATAGGGAGTCGCTGGCCTCAAGGGAGACATGCAGCATTTAAGAATCGAAATTAACAATCGAATGCAAAAGATAGAGGACTCACTCAAGGCTCTATGCGATGCACTTTATCGGAAAAATTCCCTCGTCTCCTCCGTCAGTCAGGCAAGGAGATGCCCAATCGATGTTTCAAGAGGAAACTGACTCTTGCTCAATCGTCTTACCATTTCGGCCAAAAATTGAATTCCTTCGATACGCAGGAGACGACCTAACAAAATGGTTCAATCAGGCAGACCAATTCTTCGAATTTCAGAAGACACCCGACGACCAGAAAGTTCGATTGGCCTCATACCACCTGCAAGCAGAGGCTAACCAATGGTGGCAGTTGCTCCACTGGTCATACAAGGAGGAAGATGACACAGTCACCTGGCAAATCTTCCGTGACGAGCTTTGATCCAGCTTCGGACGAACCGAAGGAGAGGACTTTGATGAAGCTCTCTCACACATCTGTCAACTCGGAACCTTACGTGGATACCAGAAAGAATTCGAGAAACTAGGAAACAGGATACAAGGATGGACGCAGAAGGCCCTTGTGGGCACTTTCATGGGAGGCATTAAGCAAAACATTGCCGAGGGGATTTGGATGTTCAAACCGAAAACCCTAAAGGATGCCATTAGCCTCACTCGCACCATGGATAAGCAATTAACCCAACAGCGCAGACTTCCTGGGGCACCCTTTCTGACTTGACAGTCACAAACGGACACGACGAAGTTTTCGTCCACCCCCCAAAAAAACGAAATGGGAGGAGATGCAACGCAGAAGAGCACAAGGGTTGTGCTTTCACTGTAATGAAAAATTCGTACCCGGCATAGATGGCAGGGGCCACGCCTCTTGCTTTTTGAGAATTTGACCGATACAACACTGCAGGAACTAGATGATGCTGAACCGAACACTAACCAGGAAGACTATGAAGTCTCCTTGCACGCGCTCACGGGTTGGGAATCTCCGCATACGATGCAAGTCACAGCATGATTTCACAGCCAACCCATATTTGTTTTGATCGATAGCATTTCGACGCACAACGTTTTAAGCCACAAAATTGCAGATTCACTACGGGTCGCATCCGTTCACCATGAAAATCGCCAATGGAGATCAGCTGTACTGCAAGGGGAGATTCAATAAGGTACCTGTTAATCTACTGGGGAATGATTTTTGCACTTACCTGTTATTCCCTTCCTTTAGCTTGGACATGGTGCTCGGAGTAAAGTGGTTGCAAACCCTGGGCTCCGTAGTCTGCAACTGGCGAGCTTTTAAAATGGAGTTTCGCTGGAATGATAAGGACTAATGTTGACCTGGATATATGAGTCCTAATTGGACAGAAAGAGATGGAATTAGACAGAACTTCTAGAGTTTTAATAGGACATTGAGTTTAGGAGTCTTATTCGTATGTTGTAATCCAAATAGGATTAGAATTAGAGTTGAAGTTAGACTAAAATTAGACTCGTAGTTAATTTACAAGTACCCATTGTATTCTATAAATATCTTCAGTGAAATAGATGTAAGACTACATGATAATGAATCTAATTCTTATTTTATTTCTCTTCCTACCTGAGTCTCTCTTCTGGCTGTTTCTCTTACCATTTTTTGCTTTAATTCTACAAATTTCACACAGGCCAGTTATCATGAATAGAGGTTGGGAACAATTTTGTAACCAACCTGGGCCATGCATAATAGGCATGGTAGAAAATTTTACGCGAATGTGGTGGAGGCATGAAATCAGCATGTGGAGGGGGCACTGAAGCAAAGTTGTGTGGTTCATGGCTCTAAAATGTGGTTTTTTAAGGAGGTTTTGAATAATTTTTTCGGATTGGAAACTGAGGAACATGGGTTGACCGAGCTTAACAATAATGTTCCAGCTGAAGATGTACGTAACTATTTGTGCACATACCCGGCACCATAAGCACAATCATCAAGAGGACATTACTTGCATTTCCCTACAGCAGCCCTGAGGCCAGAAGGGAAGGCATGGTTTTACTTTGTCAATGCCTAACTGTTACCCTCAATCCATATGGTAACTGTTAGTCTAGACAGAGCATACCTAATGCATGCAATTATAATGTTGAGTGTGCAAATCATCGCTCATGCAATTATGATGGGTGTCCTGATAGACGTTGGTCAAATCATCCACAAGGAGATAGTCAGAAGTGGAACCAACGAGCGTTTGGCATTATTTTTTCCATCCTTGGTTGCTGTCTTGTGAAGGGCCGGAAATGTGGGCTACACATCCACTACTCCAATCGAGGAGCCGAAAGGAGCTATAGATCAAGAATTTATTGAGAGGCTACTCCAAGAGGACCATAGAAGAGGGGCACCACCACCACCATCACAGCTTCAATCAAGGGACATGACTGCAAGTTGTCTCAACCGCATAGAAGAAGAATGTAACAGCATGAGACGGTTGTGGACGTACCACATGGGCTACACGTGAGAGGTGTATGATTGGTGTGTATCTCATCCTCGTGAAGTATTGAGACGATTTCCAGACTACCACCGACCACTGAACTTCTCCTCAGCAAAGGAGGCCTTTATGGAGTAGAGCAAGGAGGAGTCACTAGTAGAAATCCAACTTTTAATAGGGGTTTTAGCACAAAACCGCCGGCGGAAATACATTTTTACTGGCAATTTTTGAGAAAAGCCCCAGTATTTGTAAAAAATCAGGATTACCCCCATTAATAGGTTTTCCTGGCGGTTTTGATAAAACCCCCTCAGTAAATAGTGTTTAAACTGGGGGTTTTGAATCACACCCCCAGTGAAAGTGTAGTTTACCGGCGGTTTAATTGAAAACCGCTAGTGAATATTTGTAAAAGAGATTTTGGCTGGTGGCTTTGTCTACAACCGCCAGTAAATATTGCTTAAACTAGGGGTTTTGTTTTCAAAACCCCAGTAAAAGCGCGATTTACCGGCGGTTTAATCCATTAAATCTGTCATTTACTGGCGGATTTGTGTAAACTGCCTGGAAACATTTTCATTCCCGGCGGTTCCCTGAAATCCGCCAGAAAAGGGTCATTTACTGGTGGTTTTCCCTAAACCCCTGTGGATTCCTGCCTTGGAACTTTACTAAAATTTGCTCCAGCCCTCCTCCCACGCGTTTTTCAATCCTGCACGTTTTCTCAGTCGTGAATCGCCGTCCCAAATCCCGTAATCGTTGCCGTCGTCGCTGCCGTGCTCACCGTTGTCGCTGCCGTGCTCACCGTCGTCACTGTTGTCCTCGCAGTTGTCGCTGCCGTGCTTGCCGTCGTCGCTGCAGTGCTCGCCGTCGTCGCTGTCGTGCTCGCCGTCGTCGCTGCCGTGCTCGCCATTGTCGCTGCCATGCTCGCCGTCGTCGCTGCCGTGCTCGCCGTCGTCACTGCTGTCCTCATAGTCATCTCTGCCGTGCTCGCCGTCCTCGCAGTCGTCGCTGCCGTGCACGCCGTCCTCGCAGTCGTCGCTGCCATCCTCGCAGTCGTCACTGCCGTCCTCGCAGTCGTCGCTGCCGTCCTCGCAGTCGTTGCTGCCGTGCATGCCGTCATCCCTGCCATGCTCGCCGTCGTCGCTGCCGTGCTTCGCCGTCGTCGCTGCCATTGATTCATATGAAAGCTCCTTTGACTTCTCGAGGTGCATTGAGCAGGCTTGGTTGATGTCACAGGTACTTTTGTCTCATATCTTTTTTTTTCTTTTTATTTTTTCCCCCTGTTTACAAGTTGTTTGATTTTTATTTGCAAACGTCATCCTTAAAGAGTGTTATTAACGCCTCTCTAAAGAGTGTTTTTACCTTTTGAATATCAAGAAAAATCGAAGACTAGAAACAAAACGAAACATTTCCCTTTGCTTTTCTCTCTTTTGTTTTTAAGAAGAGTTGAAAGAAATGTAACTTTTGTTTTAATCAGGAAGAACAAATCACTAGATTCTCTTACTGTACAGACTAGCCTTTTAGAGATTTCTTCAGACCTGATATTAAAAGCCGTAGATGCTCCAGTTATTCTTTTTGCCATTAAAAATCATTTGGTTTAGCCTTTTGGATCACATGTTTATTGTTAAATTGGGTGGCTTTCTGGTGATTTATTGGTCCTCTGAATCAGCGATTATGAATTTAATGTTTCTAGTTCTTTATTATTAATACTTTCGTACTCGTATGGGTTAACTAAATCAGTGTCCAGAAGCTCCAAATCACATTCTTGAAGGTGATCAAATTTTACTCGCGTTTGCTGGTCAGCCAACTCTCCTATACTTTATTTCCATGCAAATTAATTGATATGGGCAAACATACTATACAAGTGAAAATGGTGAAGAACGTAATAATGATGAACTGTCTTGAACATTCGATTTTTGAAGGGTCTTGGGCATTGAAACAGAGATATGGCTGATTCCTGTTTATGCCAACGTATCTGTTTCTGGATGATATAGTTGGATCATAAAAAATAAAGATGGCAGCACAGGGTGCTTTGAGGTAGCCACCTTCATGGATTAAGTATACAGATTTCTGCAGATATTGCTCAGTCCTAATCGGCGGCAGATATGATGATTTATTATTTATAGGTGTTAATTTTCTGACTTTAATAAGGCTACAACAGCTTGATAACTGTTGGTGTTGTGTATTGAATGCTTTTGATTGCTTCTAGTCTTGCATATCAGTATAAATTTGGCATTGGACATGACTCTCGTAGTCATAGATGTAGGCAGACCTCAAGTTCTATCCTGCCAAAGTAATTTAACCCATGTCGTCTGTGTGTGCCTAAGAATAAAGATATATATCCAGGATCATGGCCATATAAGCATATTGAATCTATAACCTAGGAGAAATAAGCTGGATATTTGCTCCAAGTTAATAGATATATCTCTCTGATGAATTTTTGAGATTTATTTTGGTGATCATTTGTTTAGTGATTTAAGGGGACTTTCAAAAGCTGGGTGGCGTACTGCTGCTATCATCCATGAATTGGAAGTATGGAATTTTTCCAACACTTTATTAGTAAATTTGATGTCCTGTCGTTCATATAAAACTAAGCGACAAATTTCCTGGTTAGAGCATGATGGTTGACAGATTTCTCTTACATAACTTTGAGCAAATTTATTTACTTTGAGCATGATGGTTGACACAAGTGCCTTTTAATTCAGATTTATCCTTATATTGCTTTTAGTATTCTGAATTTATATTTCTCTACTATTTGAGCTATTGCATATTTTGAACTGATATTGGTGATTCGTAAGATTTTTGGATAAACACTTGTTATTCAGGTGAACATTTGAGTTTGTACGAAAGAAGTTGATTGTGTGAACTATTTGAACAGATCAAATACTGAAATAAGGACCTTGCCGACGTTTGTCCCCCGTGGAAGAGCAGCACTTGTGTGTGCAGTTGAACGATATTCCTTTTTACTGTCATTGCTGGAACGTGCTAACGAGAAGTTGGCAGGTCCAGCTAGAGAAGAAGTGAACAATATTGCTTGAAGAAATAGAAAGCGAAAGGTACAATGTTTTTTTTTTTTTTTTGGAAGGCAAAAGTAAGCTACCGAAGGATTTGCGAAGGCTTTAACAAAAGAAGCTAAGACATGATACGTTAATGCTGTTTCAAAAGCTGCTGACTCGATGCCTATAATGTAGTTAATGATGAATATGATAGTGTTGTCTTCATTTTTGTAGGCCTGCTGACCTAGCTCGTTCTGATAAATTACTTCTTCGACTTCACTTAAGTAGTCCATCATATTGATCGGCTGTTAATAGAAGTCGGAATTTGCTAGTATTTTTGTCATTATCTGTGTCGTTAACATTATTTTAAAGAATAGACTGCAAGCTTGTTAATTTATGTTACATGGTTAAACCTTTAGGACAGAGGGTCACTGTTACGGTTCAATTGAATAAATGTTGTAGTCTATTTTAGTTTGATTTGTTTACTTGTCTAGGTTCCACTCATTCGTTTCCTTTTGCTCCTTCCCTTTGCACTCTCACACTCTAACAGGGCATGGGAGAGAAAGGTAGAGGGAGATATTGACTATCTTAATGACAAGAACTAGATGTACCGGTACAGGAATAAACATGACTGGTGTAATCCTGAGTTTGTGGAAGGCATATGCTTCTTCGTTCAATATGCCAAACATCACACACCTGTCGAAACAGGCAGTAAAATGAGATGTCCATGTCTTAAATGTGAGAACAGGTATTCATTTAATTGCGAGACTGTCGAGTACCACATAGTAAGGGAGGGATTCGTTCCACGTTACACTATTTGGTACTACCACGGTGAACCACAATTTGTAAAAGAAGAGAATGTTGAGGTTGAGACCGGGCACAGGTCTTAAATGTCTCAACTGTTGAATGATGCTTTCATGCAAGAGGTGGAGCTGGATAATCCAGAGGGTGTCGGTGAAGAAGCTTTCCTTCATGGTCCATTTATTTCAACTGAAGTGCTTGAACAAATGGAGTAACAAGTCATTCTCAAATGTGGTGGCACTTATTAAGGATGTTCTTCCCCTGAGCAATACCCTTCCAAACAATTGGTACGATTCCAAAAAAATGATGGCAGATCTAGGGCTAGATTTCCAGATAATCCATGCATGCCCCAATGATTGTGTACTTTTTAGGAATGAATACAATGATTTGAGCAATTGTCCTAAATGTGGAACATCGAGATGGATAGAATGAAAATGCAGTGGGAAGAAGAAGTGTGGGAAACCAGCCAAGGTTCTTCGTCATTTTCCAATTGTCCCAAGATTATAGAGGATGTTTATGTCGATGAAGACCTCTTTGTTTATGACATGGCATGGGTCTGCTCCTGCATCTGTAGAAGGGAATATGAGTCACCTTAGAGATTCTTTGGCATGGAAACACTTTGATGCTCAATATCCCGCTTTCAGTATTGATCCACGGAATGTAATGCTCGGCCTAGCGAGTGATGGTTTCAGTGCTTTTAAAATTGGCACTGGTTCGAGTCGCAACACATGGCTGGTCACCTTAATCATTTACAATTTGCCCCCTTGGTTGGCTATGAAGCAAGGTTATTTTCTTATGAGTCTACTTATAGATGGTCCAAAATCACCGGGGAACGATATTGACATTTACTTGCTGCCATTGATCGATGAGTTGAACCTATTGTGGGATGAGGGTGTGAGGACTTATGATGCTGAGAACTGATTGTTCTTTCAGATGCGCGCAACAGTTATGTGGACTATTCTGACTTCCTAGCATATGACATGCTATCAGGTTGGACTACGAAAGGTTATAAAGCATGTCCGACATGTAATGTTAAGTTCTATATATCTTTCTTGCAGTCGGAAGAATGTGTACCTACGACACCGTCGGTTCCTACCCGAAGATCATCCTTGGAGAGTGGACAAAAAAACATTTGACGGCTATGAAGAGCAGGACACGGCACCACAAGCACTATCCGGGGACAATATATTACGAATGTGGGAAGGTCATGACAACATTCAGTTCGGCAAACGAAAATCGTTCTCAAATGTCGCAAATGAATTACCAGAAGGGTGGAAAAAGAAGAATATACTTTTTGAACTACCTTATTGGAAGACTCTATTGATCCGTCACAATTTGGAGGTAATGCATGTAGAGAAAAATGTGTGTGAGAGCAGTTTGAACACTCTTTTACAGAAAGATGGTAAGTCGAAAGATACCTATTTTGAATTTTCAGAAGTGACTTTCTATGAAATGTCAGTATATGGATGTCATACTCTTTTAAAAGTGGTAAGCTTCGGACTGCATCCGGGAGAGGATTATTTGTGCTTCTATTTCTTTTCCTACTCATGAAAATCACAGTATCTTTTCATGTATGATTTCTGGTTATGAATTTCGAGACTAAGAATGTTAATTTTCAAAAAACAGGAAAAGTTTTATGAGCTCTATTAAGTGGGTGCGGAAATTGGGCAAAGGAACTTGATTGGAAAATGACATATAGTGGTGTTGGCAAATATTGGCAGGCAAGTTGGGCTAGATGGGATTATTTTTGCATACTTTATTTTTTTTTTTTGAAATAGCAAAAAGTCCTACTGTGACCTGCGCTTGCAAATTGCATAATGTTTTTCTATTGTTTTGCTATTATTGGAATCTTGTGTTTCCCCCATATAGTTTTTAGAATGTAAGACAGCTGAAGTTACTTGAGATTTTTCTTAACATGAGTTGAAAATCAGATCCCTCCGTTCATCCGTGATTGAAATGCTCTTGGGTTAGTCTCAGAAGTTATAAAATTTATGGTGTCTGAGGATATTCTATCCATCTATGAACTTATATTCTGCATGTTCTTCAAAGTAATCGCCCTTTTGAGACAGGATCACATGTAAATCCAAGCAGCCAAGTTCTTTTTGCATATATGGTACAAATTAGTCTATGTATGAATTTGAATTCAGCTTGACTATAGACTTATATAATTTTAATTTAAATGTTTTCTTTTATGAACAAAAATTGATTGCAGGTACACTACAGACGGATGGACTAGGGAAACACTTCATAAAGGAACGTTAAAAGGAGCTGATGCATGTGTTTTCAGGTGAAGTTAGTGAATAATGATCATTAGATGTCAAAGTTTACATGTAACAGAAACAAAAATATCTGATGAGCTTCATCCTGTTAGAATTACTATTTTATGCATAATTTCACTTATTTACTATTTGTCATTTTTGGTAAATGAGCCACGTGATGTAGACGGGAATAACCCCCTAGCTCATACTTGAAGTTTGATGTAGATAAAGCACTGAGGATGGAAACGCAATTTTTTTGTCAGAACGGTTTTTTTTTTCACTTTTGTAAGATTGTTTTTTGTAGATGATCTATTGTAATTGTTGATTGTGGATTCTTTTTTAATTGTATGTTATTATTAGTTCTAATCTGTTGTCATGACTAGGTAAATAGATTTTAAAAAGCAACATTTTAAAAAAAAAAAATATTGCCAGCGGTTCTAAAACCGCCCTTAAAATCGATAAACAAACATGACCGGCGGTTTTTAAAACTGCCACTAAAAATGAAGAATTTTTAATGGTGCTTTTAAAACCATCATTACAAAAGACAGAATTTTTAATGGGGGTTATTTAAAACCGCCGGTATAAATAGACAAATATTTAATGGCGGTTATCACAACCGCCATTACCTAGAGTAGTTTTTTTAAAGGGGGTTTCTTAAATCTGCCATTAAAAAATTTTCAATTTTTTAATGGGAGTTGTAAAAACCGCCATTACATATTGAAGTATTTTTTAATGGGGGTTCTTTAAAACCGCCATTAAAAATTGAAGCTTTTTTAATGGAAGTTTTAAAAACCGCTATTAAATAATGAAGAGATTTTAATGGCGGTTTCTAAAACCACCATTAAATATATTTGCTAGCGGTTGAAAAGAAACCACCGGGGAAAATAATACATATTTCTGGTGGTTTTATTTTAGCCGTTAGAAATAAAATATATACCGGGAGTTAAAACCGCCAGGAAATCCGCCGGCGATACTTTTGCCGACCGTAAGTATTGCTGGCTGAACGAAAAGTATGCCCGGTGGTTTTTGGCACTATAATGGGGATTTTCCGATCCCCATTAAAAATCGGATTTTTACTAGTGAGTGGAGTAGGAATTAAAGTGAGATTTTTTCTGTATCTTTCTTTGTTAGTACAATTTTGTTGCCTATAGTGAACTCGAGTCAATATGCATTTTGTTGTCATTCTATATATACTACTCAAGTGGTTGATGTAATTCTCTCTCTTTGTTATACTTTGAAATGGTGTGATGAATGCTATGAATTTTATTCCTTGTGATGGTAATTCACCTTTCAGTAATACCATGTAACTAATTCTCTTTAGAATAAATGCTTTAATGCATCTCTATGTTTTGTATTGCAAGAATCGGACTGCAAAAGCAACAAAGTGGAGCACAATGAGCCAAGGCACCCAATGAGCAAGATAGCATGTGAGTAACTTAAGTGATCCATATCTATCTTCCATGATTAAGCTTCTGGAAATGGAACTTGAAGTGAAGATGAAGATGTAGTTCTTCTTTACATTAATAAATTTTAGTCCAAATGGTGAGCTCATCTGAAAAGAATTAATAAGTCACTTGCTATCTTGCTAATTTAGCTATCTTATCATTTCGTGGTATGTGGTTGAATGGTAGTTATGGTCTTAGATTTTGTTCTAGGGTGCTAGAACTAATATTGAATGAAGCTCAAAGCGAAAGAGATAGACAATTTAATTGGAAGAGATGAATTAGGCCATGTATGAACCGTTTGGGCTTTTGTAGCCTCCTTGCTTATAGGTCCTAGTCACCCAAAGTTTCAGCCTATGAAAACCGAATTTTTCAATTAGACGTTCTTTACCTAACGTCATTAGTTTAATTTTGATGTTTTAACTCTATTTTTGCAAGACCCATCATTCAAATTTCATGACTAAATCAGGTTGGAGTTGAACCTCCTAAAGAGCAATGAGTGGAAGTAATTGTATAAAGGAGAGCAATCAAAAAAATAAAAAAATAAAAAAATAACTAAAACAAAAACAAAAGAAAAAACACTTGCAAAGCAAGTATAGCTCATAAGATCAATCAAAAGTCGAAATATGACTGATCCAATGTCAGAAAAGACATTGAATTTTAAAAATAAAGAGGACGGAGAAGAATGCCTAAAAATGTGGCTAGAGCTTTCGTTTGGGGGAGTAGTTATGTATTAGTAGGGAAAGCATCAAATCAATCCGGTTAAGTTATGCAAGCTGAATGAATTAACCTTTCACGTTTAACTTTTTTGCCTTACCCTGGTCCCTAGCCCCTTTAGATCCGATAAAAGTCCCAAAGATCTTAGGATTATCTCCCTACGATTAGTGGAGAGTGTATTTCAAAATTAACTTATATAATCCTAAGAGTGAATGCTGAAGTGCTTGTTAAGTGCTTTTGTAGAGAGGGAAATGAATAGAGAAAATGTTGAAGTAGAGAAGCTGTGGGGCAATTAAAATATTTAGATGAGTAAAAACTTGTAGGAAAGCTGTAGAGTAAATGACCCATATAGCAGAACATGAATTTTTTCTTTTACTAAAGTTGAATTGCACTAATTCCTTCGTGAGTACATTCTATCGGTAAGATAGATGGATGACATTCAACATGAAGGCCATTGCTCAAGGACAAGCAAATACTTAAGTTTGGGAGTATTTAATTGGTCTAAATTGTTCATAGATTTGAACATATATTTTATTATAATTGGAGCTAATTATCTCTTTATTAGGGACGAGCGAAAAATGCAAATAAACCCAATCAGAAGTGATTTCGGCTCAATCAGGAGAAAATGGACCAAAATATCCTCAAAGCAAACTGTAGATGCCACGCCACAACATGGTCATGACGTTGCAAAGCCAGCAGTAGAAGAGAAAAATAGTTAAGTGTCAAGCGCCACAGCACTCACCCCAGTGCAGGAGTGCTGCTGGGTTAAAAATGGTTTCTGGGCTGAGCGTTGCAGCGCTCACCCCCAATTCAGATGCGCTGGAGTTTGCATTCCTGTACCCAAGAAATATAAGTCCCAGCAGGAATGACGAGCTGGCCCAAGTAATCTACACCTGCCACAGCTATGAAAGGAGGCACAGAGTGACACATCGACACACCCTGGCACCACTCCTGCGCCAAGACCTGGCACCGTGGTGGGTTCTCGACACTGCACGGCCCCGGGCCACTTAAGTTACAGAATTAGGGGATTTTTGGTTTCACCCTATAAATTAAAGTTTGGAATCCTTTGGATCGCACCTCCACGCCTTGGAGGTTGTGCCAGTGTAGGAGCAAGAGGAGAGTGTTGCTTGAGGTTAAAGTGTGGGATTGGGAGAAGATTTGGAGTGAAATGGGAAGCCTTCCACTCGTATTTTCATTCTCTTTCTCTGTATTTGTGTGTATTGTGCTGAACATGCATTTTATTGTAATGCATTGGAATTTAGTCTCAATCCTATACATGTGTTGCTAATATCCCCATTAGGGGGTGTGATTTGTAATGCTATTCATGTATGGATTAATGTAATTACTTCTTTTTGGATAATCTGTCATATTTCAGTATGATTAACATGATGTTGTGTATGACTAATTGATTGACGACCAATTGGTCATCTATCTGATGTCCTAATTGATCCAGGAAGGGTATGTCAAGGAATGTGCAAGTTGACTTAGGAATAAACTCTTGATGCATGTGGTCATTGGAGCTAAGTGCAAGGGATTCTGTAATTAAACTCTAGATCAAAAGATAATAGAGTTTAACCAAAGGAATAAGGTTGCAGCATCCTCAGAAGGGGACTGTGCATACATGATTCTCTAATCCGCTGGCTGGGCGTTGTATTACCCAATAGTATAGAAATTGCATGAAGTCTGAATGACTTATATGAATCACAACCCCTAGCTTCTTCCCATCAGCTTCCATTGCCAGTGAGTGTGTTTTTGACATTTAATTCTGTATTATAGAGTTTAGTGCATTTTTTCGTTGTGAGAACTCCTCATATTTGCGTTGGTTAGATATAGTCATTGAGCGTTAATGTTTATAGTCAATTCACCAGATCCTTGTGGAAACAAACTGTACTTGCCAGATTATTACTTGTGGTGATGCATACGCTTGTGTTTTGCCGAACCTTTATAGGTATTGTATGCGCCCAACAACAATCACCATAACTCAGAGCCAGTACATGAATTCAAGCTGCATTTCTGAGAAGAATGATGCACTGAAAATATTTGGATGCATAACAAACTTGTGGATCCAAATATCTTGATTACTAGCTTGTATTATTGATATGGCTGTCAGAGATCTTTTCAATCAGAATTAAGGAAAATAAAGAAGATTTTTTAATGCCATTATGTTGGGAACATTGGACACTACCTATCTCTACATAGGTATGATATTTTCCTCTCTGGGCCCAAGCTCTCACGGATTTGCCCTTGGATTCCACCGAAACGGCCTCATACCACTGGAGACGTTGTCTTTTCCTATAAACCCAAAATCTTCCCCATTTCTAGCCAATGTGGGACTTTGTTTGCATACCTAACAATCCTCCCTTCAAACAAAATTCCATCGAGCCTCCCCTCAAATAAGATCATCCATTTGTCTTCTCTTCGAGTCCAACCGGACTCGACCAACTCCTCTCCGCTAGAGTCCACCGCCTATCTTTATACGCTAACCACAAATCCATCCATTCTACTCCATCGAGTCAAACCCAACTCGAGAGCTCATCTATCCATGCTCAAGTCCAACTTTTCTCCACTGGAGTCCACCATTTGTCCTCATAGGCTAACCACGGATCCATCCGATCTACTCCATCAAGTCAAACCCAATTGAAGAGCTCATCTATTGAAGCCCAAGCCCAACTCCTCTCCACTGGAGTCTACCACTTATCCTAATAGCCTAACCACATATCCATTTGCTCAATAATCAAGGTTCATGAACTTTTTGTTTGACATTCTAGGGATTTCCTCCACGTGGGTATATCGGGGCATGGCTCTTATACCACTTGTTGGAAAAACTTCTCCCAATAGTAACTTTTTCTCTGTGTAAAATGGGGCAAGACTTGAGCAACATTTAAAAAGCATCTCAATGAGGTATTTCACCGAACACCTTGTTTGCTGATTATTAAACCTACATAAAAAGGAGTGAAACAGTAAATAAAACACACAACCAAGCACAACACACCAATTTAACATGAAAACCCTTAAGTGTGAAGGGATAAAACCACGGGGCAATCTCCAATCAAACTTCTGCTATATCAAATATGGGTTTACAGATGAGTTCATCTCAAGTTTCACTCAAACTTGAGGATTACGAAGGCAATAGGAGAAAAATACAACCATTATCACAACACATTGTTATTTTAACCATGTATACAACAAAACAAGGTTAGAGATTCCTGGTGTTGTGATTTTTCTATAATAGAGGGTGTAATGAAAGCCCTTGAAGAGACAAGGAGACTCAAAAAAGTGGCTAGGAACTCATACAAAGTGTGAGAGTGCAAATTGAGAGAGTGAATTGAGCTCTCTCTCTCTCTCTCTCTCTCTAAAAAAAGATGGGAATGAAAAAACTCCTACAAAGTGTGATGGAGAAAAATAAAATGTTTACCAACTATATCTAAAATTATAACTGGGTATTGGCTTCTATGAGGGAACATACAGGAGGTGAGTCGGTTTGTCCTGGAAGCACACGATTTACTACTAATTGGATAGCATTGTCTAGACTTTATAAGCACAAACAAAAAAATAGTTGTAAAAGAGGTGGAGGACTTGGTTTGTAGTAATCAGTTTTAGGATAGTGTGAATAAAGCAGTTAAGATTTTAGAGCCAATTGTCAAAGTTCAAAAATGGTTGACGGAGACAAGACGCCTACAATTGGTTCAATATATGAAGATAGGTGGAATCATCAACTCCTCCATGACCTACATGCACCAGGTATGACGTATTTGAAAAATAAATGATTTTATAGATTAATTATTTGTTTTCTGAACATTATATCAGCCTGAAGTACCAATATACTCAAAGAATTGATACAAATGAAGAGTTATTGAAAGATTAGAGCCAGATTTTGAAAAGGCATTGAAGGCTATATTTCAGGTAACAAATTATAGTATTATAGTAAGTTTTTAAATGAAAAT
Organism: Aristolochia contorta; assembly: GCA_022405105.1. NCBI lineage: Eukaryota > Viridiplantae > Streptophyta > Magnoliopsida > Piperales > Aristolochiaceae > Aristolochia > Aristolochia contorta. The sequence continues at coordinate 41,431 of JAHZSQ010000051.1, read as the reverse complement.
GAAAATTATTATGATTACAATGATTAAAGGTTTTAGATGAAAACTATAGCAAATATATTTTTTGGCAAAACTATTTCGTGAGAAGATAGGTTATTTTGGCTCTAAAATGAATGCCCAGGCTTGGAATAAGTTTGAACCAAGTATTTTTTTTAAACTTTAAATAAATACTTTAATTTTTATAAAGATTGTATTCAATTATTTGTGTATATTGCAACTGATTGGTGGGTTACTTATGGATTCGATGTTCCTCATCTTAGAGAGATTGCAATAAGAATTTTGTCTCAAACATCATATTCATTGGGTTGTGAAAGAAATTGGAGAAAATTTTCACTTATTCACACAAAACAAAGAAATAGGTTATCGTATAAGAAATTAACAAAGTTGGTGTTCGTTCATTAAAATATGAGGTTAAAGTTGAAGCACATATCGTTGGATGTCAAGAAAGGGTAAGAATATTTTGATCCTATCGATTTGACAAACATATTTGAAGAAGAAGACACACTAATGTCTTGGATAGCAAAGATAGAACGCCATTCTTTAGATGAACCAGGAGATGGTCCACATCGACCTTATTCTGTTTTGGCTTCAGAAATGAACATTGATGTTGTCGTGCAGCGGAACAGCTAAAACGAAAACAACTAAGATTGTATTAATTCCAACTTAATTACAAATCATTAGTCATAAGGGCTATAAATAGAAGAAGAACTATGGAGAATTAGAATAGCAAACTAATTCTAACAATCCTATTCAAAACAGAAATAGGAAACTAAATAGGAAACTACTAATTTTAATCCATTGAATCCTAATGGAAATAGGAAACAACCAAATTTAATCATTACTAACCCTAAAGGAAATAAGAAACTACCAAATTTAATCCTAACTATCCTAATAAAAAAAGAACAACTCTTGTCCTACATCAATCTCCTCCCCTTGGAAAAAAAAAAAACTTGTCCTCGAGTTTTAAGAAAGCAATGAAAACTCATCTGGCAGAAAATACTCAAAGAGATCGTAACATTGAACGTGTTGGAGATGTTCATGTCAGCAAGAAGGTCGATCTTGTAAGCATTGTCACCAATTTTTTGAAGTACTCAAAAAGGACCAATCTTCTTATCCTTGAGCTTGCTATAAGTGCCAACTGGAAACCGAATCTTACGCAAATGGACCATGACCAAATCTTATTTTGTAAAAGCCTTCACTCGCCCATGTGTATCTGCTGCTGGCTTGTATGGAGAGTTAGCAGCTTTGAGATTATTCTTCACCTCAGTAAGGATCTTCTGAATGCGCTCAGCAAATTCTTCAGAATCATGATTAACATTGGCAGAAAGAGGTAGACAAGTCAAATCCGTAGTATGCTTTGGAACACTAGTATAAACAACTTCAAATGGAGTCCTTTTTGTAGAACGATTAGGATCACTATTGAAAGCAGACTCAACCTGTGGAAGGGCAGCATCCCACTGTTTTGGCTTGTCTCCATAAACTACTCGAATCATAATGTCGAGAGTGCAGTTGGCCACTTTGGTTTGGCCATCAGTCTGTTGATGGCTAGTGCTACTATACTTCAATGAAGTATCGAATAATTTCCACGAAGTCCTCCAAAAATGGCTCAAAAACTTCACATCTCAATCTGAAGTAATGGAACGGGGAACACCATGCAAGCGGACAATTTCTCAAATTTACAAATGGGCCACATGAGAAGCATCAGCAGTTTTCTTGCATGGAATGAAGTTTACCATCTTAGAAAACTGATCAAGCACAACAAATACTGAATCAAGGCCACTCTGACTACGCGGAAGACCAAGTACAAAGTCCATAGTTAAATCTTGCTAAATCGTCTCCAAAAAATATACAGGAGAATAGAGACCAGTACTTTGAGCTGGTCCCTTAGCCGTTTGACTAATTGGTCAACGTTGAACGAAACGGCCAACATCCATTCTTAACAGTGGCCAGTAAAACCGTTTCTCTACTAAGCTAATTGTTTTATCCCGGCCAACATGTCCACCTAATCCTCCTATATGCAGCTCACAAATAAGATTCTCGCAAAGAAGACCGTGGAATGCAAAGTCGAGCACCTCTAAACAGAAATCCGCCTTGAATAAGGAAGTTGGAACCAAACTCCGTATTACTGCAACACCTCCATATATCACAAAAATCTTTATCACCAGCATAATTATCACGCAAGGAATCAAAACAAACTACATACACCCGAACCGCAGCAAGTAAAAAAACTCATCAACTCAAGGCATCTGCAACTTTATTAGTTTGGCCCAATTTATGCTTGATGACGGAAGTAAATGTTTGTAAGAATGTAATCCATTTAGCATGCATTTGCGTCATTGTCATTTGATAGGTGATGAACTTCAAAGCTTGATGATCCGTGTATAACACAAACTCCCGTTGGATCAAATAAGGCTCCAAAAACTTGAAAGCCCAAAAGACTGAGTAGAACTCAAGTTCATAAGTAGTCCACTTCTATCGTAGCTCACTTACCTTCTCACTGAAGTACTATACTAGATGCCCTTCTTGACATTAAACAGCCCTGATTCCAAGAACAGATGCATCACTATCTACTTGGAAAACTTTGTCAAAACTAGGAAGTGCTAAAACTGGTGACAAGCACAACGTCTCTTTTATTAATACAAAACTTTCTTCTCGCTCTTCAAACCATTAAAATTGACCTATCTTTAAGAAATTTGTAATGGGAGCCATGATCGTGCTGAAACCCCGAATGAAGCATCTGTAAAAAGTCGCTAACCCGTGAAAACTCTGCACTTCTCGAACAGTTTTGGGAGTCGACCACTCCCTAATTGCCTTGACCTTCATTTTATCAACCTGTATTTTGTCTTTTCCCACCATAAAGCCAAGAAAAAAGAGATTAGTCGTCATAAAATTGTATTTTTGAAGGTTGATATATAATTTATGAGCTTGTAAGGCTAGGAAAACGTCCTTGAGATGCATTAAGTGGCCCTCGTCACTCCGGCTTTTTATAAGTATGTCATCAAAGTAAACCACCACAAACTTTCCAATGAACGAGTGATGGACTTGATTCATCAGTCGCTTAAAAGTGCTTGGGGCGTTGGATAATCCAAAGGGTATCACCAACCATTCATATAAGTCATCTTTAGTCTTGAAAGCAATCTTCCATTCATCCCCAGGTCGAATACAGATCTAATGATATCCTGTTTGTAATCAAGTTTTGTGAACACGACGGCACCTTCCAGATTGTCAAGCATATGATTAAGTCATGGGATGGGAACTCGATACTTGACAGTAATCTTATTGATAGCATGGCTGTCAATACACATCCTCCAACTGCCATTCTTCTTGGGTGTAAGTAATGCTGGGACAGCACAAGGACTCATACTTTCTCGAATCAAACCTTTGTCAAGCAACTCATTCACTTGTCATTGCAACTCTTTGTACTCTGTAGGACTCGTTCAAAAGTGCGGCAAATTTTGGAGACTAGCCTCAGGGGCTAGATCAATATGGTGTTAAATGTTTCGCATAGGAGGTAATTCATTGGGTAATTCGGAGGGATATAAGTTAGAAAAAAATCAGATATGACCTCTCGAACCTTGGGATGCATTTCAAAAGTGAACTCAGACAGACCTTTGGTCACCAATGCCACCACGAGCCCTGGGTCTTTGACTTCTGCAAAAAGGGTTGAGCCTGACATAGCGATAAATACCGGATTGTCATCCTTGGCGGCATTACTATTGCAGAATGGCTTTGACTGTGCCAACAAAACAATCATCTTATCAAACCACCGAAAGACATTAGTGTTGTTGCGACCTTTATAAGTAGCATCGACATCATAGTGTCATGGCCTTCCCAATAAAACATGACAAGCATCGATATCCACCACATCACATAGAATCTCATTTTTGTAATATTTCCCAATTGACAGGGGCACCTTGCAGACTTTCCTCACCTGAACTTTTGGACCTTATTTAATCCATTTAATTTTGTAAGGTAAAGGATGATTCTCAATCTTCAAATTAAGTGTTTTCACCAAAGCTTTTGAAACTACATTCTCGCTGCTACCACTATCAATTATGACATTACATGCTTTATTATGAATGGTGCAGCGGGTCCGAAATATCTAGTGTCGTTGGGGATCATCAGGTTTTTTCGGGGTCAGTAGTAGCCATTCAATGATGCACACTATCGCTTCCCTCTCATCTCCTTCTTCGAATTCTTCTCCATCATAAATATCTTCTTTCGGTGTCAACCCCTCTTCCTCAGTGGCCTCTTCTACATAAACGACTGGTTGCCTGTTTGGGCAATTATTGGAAAGATGACTAGGCTGATTGCACCGAAAACACTTCCGAAGAGTAGGATGTGTATAAGGATCATTGTTGGCCCGTAGTGGCTGATGATTTCGACCTGAAGTATAGGTTGAATGGAAGTTAAATTTTCTCCACGGTTCTGTGTAGAAGCTTGGGTAGATGATGTGTCTTTATGGTTGGTTTCACTACTGCCTGTGGAATTAAGCTCCTTTGGAGTGATTGAACCAGCTAGAGTTGGCCGTTGAAAACTACCTGAAGTTCGCACAATGGTCATGTTGATTTGATTCTCCACCTTCGTAACAAGATTAACTGCATCAATCAAAATCCATATTCTTTAAAGTGTGATCTTGAATCATCAATTTCAGTCCTCAAATGTAACGAGCTATTAACTGGTAATTTAACTCGTGCATTCAATCAATAAAATTCCTTTGTATATTCACTCACCGAGTTGTTGGCTTGCAGAAAATTTTGAAATTATTAGGGTTTAGGAAACGCCGCTATAGTAATTTCTTCATCTTTGGCCAACTTTGAATATGTTGTTTCCCTTGGCGTTGGCAGTTATTTTGTAATTTTTTCTACCAAGCCGAAGCTCCACCCTTCAACTTATAAGCAACCAGTTTAACATGGTTTTCATCTACAATGTTTCAATAATCGCAAAAAATTCCACATTGAGCATCCAATCAAGGAAATCTTCAACGTTCAATTGTCCATCAAAATTTGGTAAATCCATCTTCATCTTAAATTCTTGAGAGTGTCAACCTCGAGTATGAATTTGTTGGTCAAAACCCAAACTGTCACCCTCATCTGATGAATAATCCAGCTCGCTTAGCTCCCTTTGTTCGAAACAGCGTTGCCGTCGAAACTTGCCACCTTCTTGAGGAAAGCGAAAATCTCAATCCTCTCCAGCCAAGTTTCCATGTGCTGCCCGCCGGATATCGCCGCCGTACCCACCCAAGGGCTGCTGATAGTAGTCCAGGTTTGGGTCAGCTCGATTTTGAACCCGACCTCACAAAAACCTTCACTTTCCTCCTCGCTGGGATTTTGCCAGCCGCAATTCACACCACTCCAATCAAAGTCGGGTTCACCACCCAGGGGACTCTGTTGTCCACGAAATGTCAACACAACCATCTTTTGCGTTAGAGTGCGAAAGGAAGCTTCAATCCCATCGAGTCGTTCTTCGACCCTTTTAAGCCATTGTTTGTCGTCAGCGGATCATTTCTCGTTGGTACCATCCTCAGTCATCGAACAAGGTAATTATCCTAGCTTTGATACCAATTTTGGTGCAACAGAATGGCTAAACCAAAAAACTGAAACTAAGATTTTATTAACTCCAACTTGATTACAAATCATTAGCCTCAAGGGCTTTAAATAGAGGAGAACTTTGAAGAATCATAATAGGAAACTAACTCTACCCAATCCTAATGAAAACAAAAATAGGAAACCAAATACGGAACTACTAATTTTTATCCTACTAATCCTAATAGAAATAGGAAACTACCAAATTTAATCATTAGTAATCCTAAAGGAAATAGGAAACTACCAAATTTAATCCTAATTATCCTAATCAAAATAGAACAATTCGTATCCTGCATCACGTTGACAAATGGGTTGAAGAACAAAGAGAGGCAGTTTCAAAAAATAGTGAAGTTTTATTCCAATAACTAAACTCTGAGGATTCTTTACAAGACCCTAATGTTGGTGATTTTCATGATTCATACAAAGGCATATTTTTTTCAGAAGAATAAAATTTTGATCATGCTACACACGTCTCTGACCATGGTGCAAGAGAGAGAGACTAGGAGATTATTTTTTAAGAAATAATACAGTTTTTTTAATATGAACATTATATTTTTATATTGATAGTATTAATGAATATTTATATTTTTTCATATTTTTAATAAGTTTCTTAAAGTACCCGTACTCATTACATGTGTATCTTAGCATATCCATGTGTATTCTCAATACATATCTGTTTCCATAGTGACCGATACTTTGTGGATCTCTGATACTGCAAACCTAGGTATCAACTGAATCCATAGTGTTTTTATTAGCATCAAGGGCAAAGCTCCCACCACGCTTGTCCAGTTCAGCTTCCACCTGGCTTTTGACCTCTCCTCCTACTGAGTCAGCATAATCAATAGCCTAAATGTTTCCATGACAATCATGCCGCATGAGGCGAAGGGGGAGTGCCCAATCATGGGTGCAGGGTGAATTTAATGACGAAGTTCCCGAAGTTCCTGAACATGAAGGACCGGCATGGTTGCAGAGCCGTCATCTCTTGGAAGAGCGGGTGTGAGGCATTTAGGACAAACGAGCTCTGTTGCGGAAATCATTACAATAGCCCATTTACCTGCAGCCTTCTTCCTACTCCGGGTTCTTCAAGTCTGCTTTCCCAGGTACATTCACCTATGTGCATGACATAACAGTCCTTCATTGAATTATGATTTCAAAAAAATTATTTTATAAAACAATTACCATGACTTATGGGTGTGGGGGCCACTTCTAGATACTTTGTCATTGGATGTATAGTACATGGAATAATGGCCAGCACATCTCCTTATAGAGGTAGATTATTGGGTACAATGACTGAAGGGACCCCTTGGGAATAAAGAGATGTATCTCTCCTAAGGGTCACTAGTCCCACTTTGACAAGATTCATAAGTGTCTACCCGTTGGAATCTATAAATCCTCCAAGGTCTTACAAGCGAACCTTCGGCTAATGCACACCCAGTCTAGCTGAATGGGAGCAAATCTTATCACTTGTAAACAAATTCTTAAAAGTTATCTTGTGCACTTCAACTTGATTTATATTCAAAGATGAAAGGTATGCTACCGCTATTCTTCTTATATTAATTCCATCATATATGTCTAGTTTTCAAGCCATGGGGATTTTTTGGAATTTATTTTATTTATTTTTTATAATATTTTTTATGATTTATTAGATGTAAAGTAGACAAATACAAGTGATTTTGGCTCTGCTCGAATCATGAAGATAGATCTTATTTTTCAATAATGTTTCCATAATATTTTGGATTAGTGAATATAATTAGCCTTATGGACTTGTGTTTTTGTGCAGCCGCAGGCGCGAACTAAGCACTAATCATGTGGGCTGCTACGCTCGAGCTTGCCGGCGCTCGGGCATGCCTGCGCTCGGGCCTGCCTATGTGTGGGATTGCATGTGCACGAGCTTGCATGTGCTCTAGCCTGCGGGGCTTGTGCTTGAATGCGTGTGAGCCTGCTGGGTGCGGGATGCGCACGAGTCTGCTGGCGCGGTCATGCACACGCGCGTGTCTGTTGGGCGCTGCTTGCACTCGCACGAGCCTGCATGGCATGGGCCTGATGTGTTAAAGTGGCATTGAGAGCCTATTTTCTATAAGCTTGTCAGTGGGCATATTGTTTTGTGCAGTCTGGGTCAGTAATGACCCTGAACTCTAAACCAGACTGGTTTTTTTGCATATGTAATGTGGCCAGAATGTGTTTTAAAGTGTTTTTTGACCCAGAATTTTATTTACAAGTAATTTCCTTGGTTTTTTGAATTTATTGGATATTTGCAATAAAAGGACATGGGTATGAAGATTTAAATGTTGATATATAATTCTTATCTATTTGGAATTGTTTTGGCTTTTAACTATGCATTTTGCTTTAATTTCTTGCAATGTTGTATTAGTTACCATTTGCATGACGTTGTTATGTATTGATGTATTTAAGTGTGAAAAATAATTTAATTATATAATTTCCAAAATCCCCAAAGGGTAACGCAGATTGTGCTTTTTAAATCAATTTTGTGAGTTTATTTGTAAATTATTTTACTTTGTGTTATACTAATTTTATTGTATCATTAGCAAAATCCCGAAAGGGTAATTCAAGTTGTATAATTAAATTAATATATTGCATATTAATTCATATGAATCCCCAAAGGGTAAGTATGAATTAATTTGTTTATTTGTTTGTTTGTGATAATTATTGTTTGTTTGTTACGTGAGAAATGACTTCCCTAGTATCTCACACGAATCCCCAAAAGGTAAGTGGGAGTACTAGATGACTAAGATGATTGTATTAATATTTTATGTTCTCCCAAGTAGTAAAATATGTCCTTGCTGACAGGAACATCAAGTAATGGACGTGATTTTATTAAATCCCTAACGAAAAACGTACTTGATGGAGGCTATAGGTTTAATAAAATTATTAAAGTGGATACTCCTCCTTGGAATCCTTTTCGAGTGAACTACCCAAACAATTTGAAACAGTATAAGGACCTTTAAAAACTCAAAGAATTGGATAATGAAAAAAAATTCTAGTTCACACATTCTTGTCGCTTTTACTGAAAATATCTTACTGACATATTTCCATGTCCCCACTATAAAGAGATTCTCGACCAACTTGAGGCTAAGTATGGAAGCAAAATGGTTTACTCACATCAATGATTTAGGGCCAAGTGTGAAGAAAATAATGAAATGATAAAGCATGTAAATGACATGTTTGTATTGGTAGATGAGTTGTAGTATCATGGTGAGCCAAAGTATGAAGAAACTAGGCTGGTAACCATAATAAACTCTTCACCAAAATATTTCGAATATATTCAAGATTTTTATTTTTTATCCCAGACGAAGTGAACAATTTGAATTGTGTTGGATCAACTGTCATGAAGTGATAATATAATTTTGAAGCCCAAGAAGAACAATTTTAAGTTGGAAAGAATTTTCGATTAAAAACTTTAAAGGACAAGACAATCAATCAACAGAGAGTTCAAGTACACACAAATCAATGTATATATTTTTCTGGCAATAAGTCAACGCATATTAAGAAATTTTTTACAGCCTTGAAAACTATGCAAGAGGGATAACAAGAGAAAACTTGTATTACTTATATCAAGTCTTTTAGTTGGTGTGTGGATTCTGGTGTAACTGGTCATGTATCGAATGAATTGTAGGGCTTCAAAGAGCTAAGAAACATTGAGGAAGATGCAAGCATTTTTTCATGGGGAAATGATACAAAAAAGCCATTGTAGAAGGAGTAGGAACATACTAGCTAAAGTTTTCTAATAATAAGTTTTTAAATTAGAATAATTGTCTTTATGCTCCTTCCATGAGAAGAAATCAATTATTTGTATCTAGTCTTAAGAAACTTCAATCTACATTTTATTTTGAAAATGGAAAGTTTTTATGCTACAAGTTGATAAAGTTACTTTGAGAAGTTTTCAAAATTCTGATTTATATCAATTGCAAGTAGGTGGATATATGGTGCTTCATGTTTCCACTTCTTCGGATATTAAGGAGAATGAATTATATTTGTGGCATCTATTGACTAGGGCACATAAACAAGGACAGAATTATAAGACTTGTGACTCAAGGATTATTGCAGAATCTATCAGAAAATAATATTCATACATGTAAAAGTTTTATTTATAGGAAATTACAAAAATACCCTTCCCATTAAAAGACCTGTGGATTTGTCATATTTTAGTTTTTATTCATTTGGATATAGGTGGACCTTTAAATTTGAATACTCGAAATACTCATTTGCATTTTATCACATTTATAGATGATTTTCAAGGTATGAAAGAGTATATTTACTTCATAGGAAAAAGCAGCAGGAAGGAAGATCAAAATATTGCACACTCAAAGAGGTGAAGAGTATTGTTCGAAATTATTATCTATTTTTTTCATATTAAAAGGAATTATCTATATGTTTACCATGCCTTACACACAAGAACAGAATGATGTAGCTGAAAGGGGAAATCAACCTTAGTGGAGATGGTACGATCTATGACGGCACTTACAATTTTGTCAACATCCTCGCAGGGCGAAACACTATTAACAACTACCTATATCTTAAACAAAGTGTCTTCAAAGTCATTTGAGAAAACACCTTATGAAGTATGGTCATGAAAAACTCCTACTCTTGACCAAATTATAGTATGGGATGTGTTGCTCATGTTATGAATCTTGATCCTAAAGATTAATTGAAGGCTAAGAATCAAAAGTAGTTATTCATTGGACATTTTGAAAATTCAAAAGGATATAGGTTATATGATCCCAAGGAGAAGGTCATTATTGAAAGTAGACTCGTAAAAGATTTAATTATTATGAAAATTTAGGTACAAAATCTCACTCTTAAGAAGTTGAAATGTCTTCCTCTAAATCTCCTGCTAATATAGAGAATTCTGCTCAAATGGATATTCGAATAGAGATCAGAGAAAGAAAACCTAGTCTACTCCTATCTTCTCTGATTTTTATACATATGCTGAAGAAACTAAAGAAAGAATAAGGTTGAATGAAGATAATAGTAATCCTGACACTTATGAGCAAACACTCATTGATGTGCCTTCCAACAAGTGGAAGTCAGCAATGGAGGAAGAGATGGACTCCATATATAAAATTAAAGTTTGGAAAATTGTTGATCCTCCAACATCATTTAAGCCCATTAAGTGCAAGTGGATTTTTACAAGGAATAAAAAATTCAGAAGGTAAAGTTAAAAGAATCAAGGCTTGTCTTGTTACCAAGGGTTTTACTCAACAATACGGTATTTATTATGATGAAACATTTTCTCCTATTGCATAAATACAATCTATACGAACTCTCCCATCCTTGGTTGCATATTATGACTACGAGTTGTTCGAAATGGATATTAAAACTATTTTACTAAATGGAAATTTAGATAAAGAAATTTATATGGAACAAGCTCGTGGATTTGTTTTCATTGGAACTGAATCGAAGGTGTGTAAATTCAAAAAAATCAATTTACAGTTTGAAATAAGCCTCAAGGCAATGGAATATCAAGTCCTATAAAGCAGTTAAGGAGTATAAATTTACTAAGAATTCATAAGATCACTGTGTTTATATCAAAATAGTGGGGAATCGCATTATTTGTTTTTACTTTATTTGTAGATAATATTTTTTTAACCGGTAATGATGTTCAATTACTCCAAGGTATAAAAATTCTATGGGATAGCACTTTGCGAAGATTGTATTTATCTCAATAGAAGTATATAGACACTCATCTAGATCGATTTCATACATCCATATGTATTCAAGGTAATGTACTTTATTATAGCACTAAAAAGATGAGTCAGGTGGATTGTCTTTTCGATTAAAAGATAAGTTGGACGAATCTAAATATCCATATACTTCTGTTGGGGTTCTTAGTCAGTTTCAGGCTAATCTAGGTTTCACTCGTTAGAAAGGAGTAAAATGGGTGATGCGCTATCGACAGCGAACTAAGTCATGCATTGACTTATCAGGCAGACAAGTTGGAATTAATTAGTAATTCTGACTCAAATTATCAAAGTTGTATTGATACTCACAAGTCTACTTCTTGGTTTATCTTTATGTTTGGTGGAGGTGTCATTTCGAAAAGCAAGAAGCACGACTAAGTAGCACAATCAACCACAGAGGCAAATTTTTGCGGAGTCTTCTAGTGGTAGACTACGTGGAGCGACCTCTTCATCTCTTTTGTGACAACGAATGTACTATTTTTATCACAAAATATCTGAAGTATCCCTCCACGACTAAGCATATTGAAGGGAAGTACCACTATATACGAGACTTGATGAGGAAGGTGGACGTTTTTTTAAAAAAAAATAGCTTCTCAAAATAACCTAGCTGATCCACTAACCAAGTGTCTTCCCATGACCAGTTTCACTATCCATGTGGGCAACATGGGTTTAATTTGTTTGTAATTATGAAACCAAATGGGAGAACATTGTTTTGTATGAATTGCAGACTCATTGATCTGTAATGTCATTACAATGTATTTTATATTTCATAGAAGGATAAAACAAAATTTAATGAATGTGTTTGCTTTTGTGTGATTATATGAGTACTCATTGTATGCCTTGAGATTCAGCTTCTCTATTAGGTATGCACTTGTATGTGTATACGTATGGGCTCAATTGAGAGAGATGGTTGAGTCTCTAAATTGTCCAGACTAATGGGACACATATGCTCAATTTCCTTTACAATTAATACTCACACCGGTATAGAGTTTTACCTTGAGCTCGTCAAATCTTGAGTATGCTATGGACGGTGGAATGACTTGATGTTCAGCTTTTCTATAAAGTATATACTTATATATATGCAGAAGGGTCTCAATAGGAAGTTAGGTTCTGGTGTCTAAATAAATCCAGGCTCATGGTACCGCTCAAGCACAATTATCTGAGTAGCTAATACTTGAACTTGTACAAAGTTTTACAATGAGTTGAGGTCCGAGCATGCAATGAATTTACACCGCTAAACTTGACAAATATAGATTTGGATTATTCTCCAACTTTGGATATCCAAGATATATATTGTGTAGGCCCGGGTTAACTACACATGTGTATTAAAGTATTTGAGGTAATGCCTATGATCATGCTGTGGTTTTATGTGTCAAAATTGATATTTCAAGTTGTTTTAAAATTTGAATTTTTAAAAAAAATGGACTTGAAACGAAGTAAGTTTGTTGGAATTATGGTTTCAAATAAATTATTTTATGAAATAAAATTACCATGACTTACGGGTGTAGGGCCTACTTCTAGATACTTTGTCATTGATGTTAAGTAGAAAGAATAATGGCCAGCACATCCCTTTGTAGATGTATCTCTCCTAAGGGTCATTAGTCCCACATTGATAAGAGTCATTAGTATGACACTCATTGGTATCTATAAATCCTCCATGGTCATATAAATAAGGCTACGGCTAATGTACACCCAGTCTCGCTGAAAGAGAGCAGAGCTTATCACTTGTAAGCAAATTCTTAAAGGTAATATTGTGCACTTCAACTTGATTTATATTCAAATTAAGATGAAAGATACACTCATATTGTATAGTTTTAATATTATGGTGATTTTATGATATATATTTTCATGATATTTTATATGATTTATTAGACGTGAAGTCTACCACTTCTCTTTCCCAAGGTTGTGCTTCCCCAGGAGAAATGAAAATCATCTTTTGCCATTGACTTCGCGCGACGAAAAAATGTGTCACGCGAATGTAGCTCCTCGACCGACGAAAGGAGCCGCTGGGGGAGGAACTCTTCTGACGGCTGACCATCTTTCGCCGCGGGTTAGACACCCTACCGACGAAACATGGAGTGTCAGTGGAATTTTATTCCATCAACGCATATTGGCGCATCGGTGGAATTTTATTCCAACGACACACTTAGGCATGTCGGCGGAATTTTATTCCGTCGACGCATTAGCACACGTCTGCGAAATTTAATTCCAAAGACGCATTCCGGAGCATTGGCGGAATTTCATTCCTCCGATGATATTGGGTGCGCCGGCAGAATGCTTGTCGGCCGATAGTACACCCGCCGGGAGAAGCAATTAAATCTTTTTTATTATTATTTTTATTTACCTGCGGATAAAATCACACTTACACTTAAAACTGAACTCCCCATCACATACAAACATCACACATACAATTAAAACTGAACTTCCCAATACATACAAAACATCACACATAAAAAAAAAGCAGCTGATAAGATTAAAACATCACATAGAATTTAAAAGTTTAATCACATACAATGTAACAGTTTACAATCTAAATATTTAAAGCACACAATGTAACAGTTTATATTTACAATTTACAAAGTAAATCACACCAATATCTTCAATGACGCGACTGGTCGCTTCCACCATTGTTTGAAGTTCCTGCACAAGGTTAATTATGTACTTTGTTATGGATATACATTTTAATTCATCAATTAAAACCAATTCATAAACTGAAAACAATACTTGCCTTGTTGTGATTGTGCAACAATCAACTGTGTAAGCTGCTCCATGTGTTGGCTCATGGCCTCCACCTTCTCGGACAATGCCTCCTTATCTCGTCTCTACTTCTCCAATTGTTCACACAGGGTCAAATATTCAGGAGAGTTAGTAAAGGATCTTGAAGTGGCACCTCTCCACAGTGTTGCACCTGTTCCAACTCCTCTCTCATAACCACCTTTGTGGCCCTTAAACACCTTATCCAGTATGGGTGTCACATCTCTGGGATCCTTGGAGATAGCGACACTCTATTCACTATGAAAATATATGTCTTCCAAAAAACACATAAACAAGTAGTTCGAACAAACAAGGTAAAAATAACAAACAAATCAGAATTCTCTTTGTGAACACACGATTAGCAAACTGAGAACTAATCACAATTCCAAAGAATCAATTTTTTTAATACCTGTGGATACGCACTTGCCCACCCGTAAAATTAAAAGTTGCCTGCCACAGAGTATGTTTCTTTGGTTGTGGGTTTGTCTCCCTGAAGAATAGAGGCCGTCTAACCAACTAGCCATAGGAAAACACGAGTGTCATGAAGGCCAGTAATACATTTTCTTAAAATTATACACCAAAATTTTAAATTAAACTACCTCTAATGAAAAAACAGCACTTGCCCAATTTCTGCTTGAATCGAATTGTTTCTCGTCCGACGATGAATAAAAACAGAGAGAAAGAAGCAATGGCTTTCCTAGGGCTCGCGAGAAGTAACTTTCAGTTTAGATGTTTCAAATTGCTTGTAAATAGAGAGGAAATAGAGGGCGAGTGAGTAACTTCTTCCTCTATAACACTTTCGATTCAGAAGTTAGGTCAGGAAGCAGAGGGCGCACGAGCTCAATCAAGGCCGCCAGACCAAGAGCGGAGAAGACCAGCCGAACCAAGAGCAGAGAAGACCAGCCGGACGAGCTATGTCGAAGGTCGCCTGAAGGATTTCCGAAGGGTTTCGAAGAGCGGAGAGCCGAAGATGCTTTTGACCGGATTAGAACGCGCGCTTAGAGGTTTTCCGAAGGAAATCGGTCGGAAAAGTTCGCCAAAGAGCAAGCTGGCGGAAAATGAGAGCACCCATGCGGGGAAACAAGAGGAGAGAAAATTGGTGGAGGAATATTATTTGGCGTTACGTACATGTAACGGTTAGAAAAATTAAAATTATCCATCGTCAGACATATAGCCCTGGCGAGCCCACTTTTTTTGGGCTAAAAATCAGGCCCAAGTTTCAAACTATAGGGGTTTAATAATCAGTAGAATCGGCCAGCAGGTGGCCCAGATCTGCCGGCCAATTCTCATTCCACCGACGGCATCCATCAGCTGACTCAACATTTTTAGCAGTGCACAGTGGTGAAAATTGAGGAAGAAAATGTAGAATGAGTTAGTGGGTTACATTGATTAGTGTATCATATATCGGGTGCCTTACTTTCTCTGCTGTTCGGTGTGTCTTTAACTTTTTCGGTTCTGTTTCTCAATCTAGAAGAAAACAGGGCTTCGAAGTTCTGTACAACTGCTGTTGTATTACGTTAATGACAGCTGGAACCATATTGAAATGTGATATTTCCACTTTCCCATCATGATGTTGTTGGAAAAATGGTTTCAAATATAGATTTATAAATATTACCATGACTAATGGGTGTGGGGTCCACTTATAGATACTTTATCATTGGACGTTCATAACAGTGAATAATGGCCAGCACATCCCACTATAGAGGTAGATATAATGGGGTACATTGAAGGGTTGTGTCTCTCCCAAGGGTTGCGTCTCTCCCAAGGGTTACATCTCTCCCAAGAGTTGAATCTCTCTCAAGGGTAGTGTTTCTCCCAAGAGTTGTATCTCTCTGAAGTACCTATTGGAATCTATAAATCCTCCATGGTCTTACAAGTGATGCAACGGCTTGATGCACTCCCAATCAGGCTGAAGGGAAGCAACCTTTTGCTTGTAAAACATATTCGAAAAGGTTGCTTGTGCACTACTTGAACTCAATCACTATTCCAAGATGAAACGTATGCTCACATTATCTTTCTTATTTCAATTCAATCATATGTGTATGATATTTATGCAATAGGGATCCTATATATATTATATGTCTATTTTCATGATGTATTTTATTATTTATTAGACCTAACTGTCTAATAGATGCAAGATAACTTGTAGGAGCTCGAGGCACAGGAGGCCGGAATACTCCTGCGGCACGCCGCAGCGAGATGAAAACCAACTGGAAGATGACAAACCTCAGAAAAATGTCACCCCAGCCACTGCGACAACATCCATAGTACATAACTTGCAAAACCTCAGCTTCTTTCTCTCCGGCGAACTCCTCTTCCGCCTCTTCCTCTCCAGCGAACACTTTAGACAACAGAAATCCTTCTGAAATCATCTATCCTCCGATCGAAAGCAGATTCACTCTCTCTGTTCGAAAACCCCTTGATTCGACCTCGTCCAGCGTTCTCTGCGGGCATTACAGGGAACTTCGCCGCAGTTCAAAATATCTACAACACCATTAACATCACCAAGCTCCTCTTCCAAACCCCCCTCCCCACCCCTTAGAAGCCCCTCGACGCACGCCGTTGTCACCCTCTGCTACAAAGCTCAGGCCAGGCTCAGAGATCCCATCTACGGCTGCTTCGCTCAAATCTTCGCATATCTTGCACAGGTATTTATACCATAAACGTATATACATACCCAGTTCTTCTTCTTCTCATTCTGCACCAGTCCTTTTTGTTAAATTTTTGCCTCTGTTCAGTTCAATTTTTGCCTCTGTTCGGTTAAATGTTTGCCTCTGTTCGGTCAAAATTTTAATAATGCATGTGTCATTTTTTGTTGGGTTTCTTTTTTTTTTCTTTTAAGGTTTAATAATGCCACTGTTCTGCCTATTTCCCTTGATTTAGTTTTTCAATTCTTCTCTTCTGAGATTCTGTTGTAGTTCTTTTTTCAGTTTCGAACTTTCTCCTCAAGCTTCCCACTTTTCATTAGCTTCTGCATCCGTCATGTAAGAATATTTGGAATAAATTAATAGGTTTAGTACAAAGTTTTTATCAATTGTGTAATCAATTGTCCAACAGATCTGTTCATTTTATTGGATTATCATTTGGACAAGTTTCTTATGCTTGTAGACTCTGTAAGCTTTCAAAATGCTGCACACCCGGGTTAAATTTGTGTGGATTATCATTTGGACGAACTTGCAAAATATTGTAACTAATGGTTATTTAATATTTTCTGAAAGCTCGTGTATTACTTGTCCAATGTACATTATTTTAATTTCTTTTAAAACAAATATGGGCACTAGATTTTGTGATGTTAAGGTTACTTTTGCAAGTTATTACTTGCGCTTGTAGCCAGCTCATGAGCTTACTCAGATTTTAATATCTGCAAAGGTACTTCACCTTCTATTAGACATGCATGTCAAATTTTGCAACATGAATGAATTATCCTTATTTGGGTGCCTTGCTTGCTATTATAGATCATAGTTTGATTTTTGTTCATGTCATCATCCAGGCTTTTCATCTTGGTTTAATCCTCTTCAAAGAGATGCCAATTAATGATCTTGACTTCATTACTAAATATGAATTATTGATCTTCCCTTCAATGAATAAGAGTACAAATATATTTCTCTGTGGCCACGTCTTTACTATATCAGACATTGTTCTGTTATTATTTATTTTCTTGAGTTGTAGATTATCCTTGATAATTACCATTGATATGGACTATTTCAATGACAAAAGATGGATGTATGAGTACAAGACAAAACCAACCTGGTGTCCTTCTAGGTTTATTGTTGGAGTCAATTTCTTTATAGATTATGCAAAAGAACATGTGGGGTGCAAGGAAATGGTCTTAAGAGTTGTCCATGTCGGAAATGTGAAAATGGTCGGTATTTTAATTGTGAGACGATCATGATACACATAATCCTAGAGGGATTTTTCTCACTATACAACAAGGGGGCTATACCATGGAGAACAACCCCAAAATCACTTCAACATTAATGTTCCGACTTATCACAGTGGACAGATGGCAACAGTGTTGAGTGATGCTTTCATGAAAAATGTGGAAAAGGACAACATGGAGCATGAAGTTGATGATGCAGAAGTACGTAGATTTCTATAGTTACTAAAAGAGACGAAGAACCCACTATATGAAGGATGTGAAAAATACTCCAAATTATCTTTCATAGTGCATTCTCAAGATGCTCAATCAAAAAAAGGGAGACATCGGACTGTTTCAAGACCTGCAAAGGTTGTTAGACATTTTCCCTTGGTTCCAAGGCTACATCGGTTGTTTATGTCCAGTAAAACATCCAAGTTGATGACATGGCATGGTTCGGCTCCCGCAACTGAAGAAGAAAAGATGATTCACCCTAGAGATTCAGCTGCATGGAAACACTTTGATAGGATATATCCATCATTTAGTTCTAATGACCGAAACAGTAGATTGGGGATTGCAAGTGATGGTTTCAGCCTGTTCAAGTTTGGAATTGGGTCAATCCCAGTAATCACTACTGTCTACAACCTTCCTCCTTTGTTGGCAATGAAAGAAAGTTATTTTATGATGACTCTTCTTATTGATGGACCAAAGTCTCAGGAGAACGATATTGATGTATACTTGCAGCCGTTGATTGATGAGTTAAACCTTTTATGGGAATCAGGCGTGAAGGCTTACGGTACACATACAAAGTCATTCTTTGATATGCGTGCAGTGGTGATTTGGACCATATCAGACTTTCCTGCATATGCCATGTTTTCTGCCTAGAGTGGGGTACAAACATTGTCCCACCTATCACGTGAACACCAGTTCAGCGTATCTTCCCCAGTCAAAAATGTGTTTACATGCGGCCCTGAAGGTTTCTACCGAATGATTACCGACGGCGGGCAGATAAGAAGTCATTTGATGGGACTAAAGAACTTGATTGACCAGGACATTATGAATAGTTGGATATGACATTAAAATATTGTGTTTGGGAAGGGGAAAGGGGTTCAGACAGAGGCCAATTCTTTGCCTAAAGGATGGACGAAGAGGAGTGTATTCTTTGAACTTCCGTACTAGAGCAGTCTACCCATTCGCCACAACTTAGATGTCATGCATATCAAGAAGAATGTATGCGAAAGTATTCTGAATACAATTTTGGAAATGGATGGAAAGTCAAAGGATAATTTGAAATCTAGATTAGATTTGCAGACTGAATATACGGAAACAACTCCATCTGAGGCCATTAAAAAAGGTTGATGGGAAAGGTAGTAATTCCTCATGCGGCAACAGTTTGACAAAGGATGAAAAAACACAGTTTCTACGTGTTTTGTATGAATTAAAGCTCCCGTCAAGTTTTACTTCAAATGTCTCAAATCAAGAACAAGTCAAAGCAAGGAAAATAGTGGGCCTCAAGAGTCATGATTTTCATGTTCTCATGCAATAAGTCCTTCCATTGTGTTGGGAAAAACAATTTCAATGCCAATGTGCAAAGTATTGAATGAGTTTTGTGCTTATTTTAGGGAGTTATGTTCCAAAGTGGTTGATGTGGATAAGATGGAAAAACTTAAGACGGACATTCCATTCTTTTATGCAAGTTAGAGAGATTTTATCCACATTCTTTTTTTTTATATCATGGTGCATCTGACTATACATCTTGTAAAGGACGGAAGATTGGCAGGGCCAGTGCAATACAGATGGATGTACCCAATTAAACTTCACTTGCTTAAACTAAACAATTACATTCGTAACAGAAATCGGCTGGAGGGCTTCATTTCAAAAGGGTATTTGACGAAAGAAGCAACTACTTTTTGCGCACGTTATATTGAAGGGATGGAGTCCAAGATTACTAGACCAGTAAGGTATGACGATGGACCTTTGGGGACGTCGAAGACTATATTTTACGCACGTCCTCATTTGCTCACCTCCGATGCGGGGTACCAGCTCCACCATTTTTTACTATTCAACACTCCGGAGGCTCCTCCGTACGTATTGTAAGTACTTCCAGTCTTTTCACTAAATATTATACAGAAACTACCCATAAACCACGTCTTAATTAATCTATTTCATTTAATTATAGGGAACATAAAGAGTACTTGAGAGGGTTACACCCCCAATGGACTGATCATCGCCTATAGACAGAGCAACATAACCATTTTGTACAATGGTTTAGAACACAAGTGAGTTTATCACCCAAAATAGAAGTTTAATGTTCTAAAAACTCCAAAGCGTCTTCTCTCTATTGACACCTAAAGTGTTCATTCGTTAATTTGTGTAGGTGATAAATTTACCACAGGAGGACAATGAAATAGAAGATTTACAATATCTTGCGCATGGGCCCAATTGCGAAACAAAGTCTTCTAAGGGTTTTTTTGGGAACGGTTATAAGTTTGAGACAAATGCAGTTGATCATATTCAGACCACTGAAAATAGTGGCATTACCACTGTGGAGGAGGATGATGAGATATTTTACGGTGTTTTGCAACTGGTCCTAGAAGTGTTCGTTAGACCATGGACTCCCATTAACATTTTTAAGTGCAGATAGTTCAATATGAAGAAGAGAACTAGTCATGTGGTTGATGGACTTGATTACACATTAGTAAATACATCAAAGTAAAAATATAAAGACGAACCCTTCATCTATCCATCTCAAGCTCAACAAATATTTTATTCAAAGAACCTCATTGATCCATCTTGGAGTGTTGTGTCGTTGGAGACCTCGGTACACATAACATCCCTCTGGTTAACGTCGACGTAACGGCAAGAAGATGAGGCCTTGTTGTTGGCACAAGACCCGTGGGGGAGGAGACGTGATAGAGTTCAACTATGAAGATGATGTTTTCGGGTGTGCACCGACCTAGGTCCGTGGATTAAGGATTGACAATGCAAACTTGAATGTAACAAAGCATAAGTTTGATGGATTACTATTATTATAGTTTTGACTGTAACAAGTAATTTTATCTATTTTTTGGAAATAGTGACAATCCCCATTTCTTTAATTTTGCAAGGTAAATATGCCACCTAAGAAGAATCCCAATGACTCGTCATCACCGACATCGAGAAGGATCAAACATCGGTGTGCTCCACCAGCCCGGGCAACACCAATCCCGACTCCAACTCCACCAGACCGGGCTACACTTGTCTGACTCCGACCCCACCAGTCCGGGCCACACCAGTCCCGACTTCGACTGCACCAGCCCGGGCTACACCAGTACCGACTCTGACTCCACCAGCCCAGGCTACACCAATCCGGACTCTGACTCCTCCAGCTCCGGCTCCGGCTACACAAGCATCGCCATCACAGTCTGTTGACATAGGTACTAACTAAAAACAAAAACTATTTTTTTTCGTAGTTATGTCATCTAATTTTAGCTCTTTCAAATTATAGCTGAGTGTATGTGTAAGTTTATAAAACTCTTCAAGTAAATTTGTAGTATTTTAGTTAATAGCGGTGTGTTATATATATTGTGTTCTAACTTGCAATTTGACAGGCCTGATCCCCATGGAAGACATGATAACACAAAGACCCGAATGGCTAGATACAGAAGATGTTGATGAGCCACCACAACCGCGCGTGAAGAGGAAAGTTAAAACGTCTTCGTTTGTGCCAGATAAGCCATGGATGATCAAAATCAAAGATGGGCAGCAGACAGGGTTCATTGTCATTTCTCATGGGGATAGTTGTACGGGCAAACCAGTATTTTTTGTTGCATCTCCTATGGCGTGACTATCCCTCTCATGAGCTGCAAAGCTGGTTTAACATTATCAAAGTAAGACGTGTTTGTTTAAAATTGTATTTTTAAATAGTTACATTCAAACTAAGTTATTATTTTTTCTTTTTTGCAGGAAAAGTATAACTTTGTAGATGAAGAGGGTGTTGTAGTCACATAAAAAGTAGCCATGGAGGCAATCAAGTCAGTGCTTCATAAAATCATAAGAGACAACAAAGCAGCATATAAGAAAGAGCATTGTGATGGGAATACTACATAACAGCTTAAGAGTTGTCCCATTCCTGATATGAAACCAAAAACCTGGGTTAAACTCATTAAATATTTGGACGTTGTTAAGGAAAAGGGTATCGATGACCGAATAACAGCGAATAGCGCGTAATGTGAGATGAAGACAACACATACCCTTGGGTCGAAGTCTCTCCGTCGATTCTTAGAATAACAGGTACTTATATGTCTTAGTAGTTTGAACTTAACTAACATTTCATTTTCAGCCTAGAAAACTTAAAATGGTTATTAATTACAGTGAAGGGTCGATCCCAATGGCTATACCTCCCTGATGTCATACCTCAAAGCTCACCAATGGAAGGATAGGACTTATCCAGATGAAATAACAGTTGAACATTGTGAACGTTATCAAGTGCTTTATGAATTGTGTTGAACTATGATTTGCAAAGATTATTATTTAAATTTATTTTTTTTCTTATGCAGGAAGTAGTTTGTCAACAATCCCTTGAAAAGAATGTCGCTACCTCCAAGGATCCCAGAAAAGTGACACCCGTACTAGATAAGGTATTTGGGGGCAACAAAGGTAGTTATGAGAGAGGAGTTGGAACAAAAGCAAATCATGGAGAGGTGCCTCTTCAAGCTCTCCTGATTATTTGGCCATGTCTGAACAATTGGAGAAGGAGAGACGAGATAAGGAGGCATTGTCCCAGAAGGTGGAGGCCATGAGCCAACGCATCGAGAGGCTAGAAATGTTGATTATTGTACAATCTAACAGGATAAGTATTGTTTTCAATTTATGAATTGTTTTAATTGAAGAATTAAAATGTATGTCCATAACATAGTACATAATTAACCTTTGCAGGATCTTCAAACACGCCGAAGCGACCGGTCGGCGTCATTGAAGATATTGGTGTGATGTTCATTATAAATTGTAAATGTAAATTGTTATATTATGTAAATTTTTACATTGTATGTGATTAAACTTTTAATTTTATCAGCAGTTTTATTTGTATGTGTGTTGTTTTGTATGTGATGTGGAGTTCACTTTTGATTTTATGTGTGATTTTATCAGCTAGAAAATAATAATAATAATAATAATAATAAATAAATAAATAAATAAATAAAAGTTTCCCCTGGTAGGTGTATTGTTGTCCAAAAAGAACTCCGCCGACGCACCCAAAAGCGTTGGCGGAATAAACTTTGTTGACGCACACTTACACATCGGCGGAATACATTTTGCAGACGCACACTCATGCGTCCGCAAAATACATTCCGCCGACAGGTGAGGATTCCGCTGACACGCCCCCTCGCATTGGCGGAATAAAACGGCGGAATTCATTCCGCCGACATGTGGTTAAGCGTCGGCAGAATACATTCCGCCAACGCAATAAGGTCCGTCGTTGGACGAGTTACTCCACCAACGACTCCTGTCATTGACCGAGAAGTTTCCTTCGCGCGACGCATGTTTTTGTCGAGCGACACATTTTTTTGTCATGCAAAGGCCCAGCCGGTGGACGTTCCGACGACGTTGCCTTACCCGTCGTCGAATTGTCCACCAACCGGTATTGGTGTTCAGACGGCCGCTTTTGGCATCCGGCGGACCCAACATTTTTAGTTGTGGCAGACTATTGCCTCTCGAGAAAAACTCCATTTCCCATGACCTCTGAAAGTAGCAGACTGTCCCATCAGCAATCCTTCCCATTTTTGTTGAACAAAAACAAGATCGACAAAAACCCTCATCTTCCCCAGGTCTATTTTTTTCTGTTTCACACCGACTTTATCTCATATGTGCATTTGGTAAAAAGAGAAACCAACATGCTTCTACCTCAACTGCTACGTAAGGATGTAACACGTCAAAGTACTTATTTCAAGTACACATATCATTATAGATTAGAGATATGCTTTTTGGAAATCTTTTTTAAAAAATAAAATTTGGTTATATTTACAAAAAACAATAACATTAAAAATTAGGGAAGTTGGCAATTATGTTCTGCAGCAAGATTACAAAAGGTTGTTTCTAAATAAAAATTGCAAAATATCTTTATATATAATTAATTAAAATAATAATTATATATTTAAAATATTATATTTAATAAAAAAACTAAAAATAAATTCATGAACTTTTTAATTATATATAGTTAGTATTCATTTAAAAATAATAACTAATAAAAATAAAAATAATTATTTCAATTTTTTAAAAATTGAGTTATTTCATATACAAAATATCTTTAACTAACAATCTTTTTGTTGAAATTTATATATGACATTAATCGCTTTAATAATGAAATTAATATATCACTTTTAGGAAATATCGATTATAAAATAAATATTGTATTATAAAAACTAAAATGAAAAATATACCTGATCAAATCATCTAGTGAACAAAATAATATAAATGATTATCAAAGATTAAATAGTCAAATAAATATAAAATAAAAATTGTATATCTTAACAACCATATAACCAAGCATATATGTGATGACTTTACCAACAAGTCCCAAATGTGTTGATGTGTCATTTGTTACTTGATATTGGAATTCATTCATCCAACTTTCTTTATAATCATCACTTTGGAAGATATTTATTGCATCACTTTTTGTTCACCTAAAAAAAATTGATGTTCTTCAGTAAATTTATTCCACAACCCATCAGCTTTTTCTTATCACCTAATGAAGTTGTAAATCACAATTGAATCAATGATACTTCTTGTCTTGAGTAAGTAAATGATAAAGAGACATTTTTACTTAAGAATTGGAAATCCTTTTTTCCACACACCAAAGCATCTCTCAATTATATTTCTCAAAGATAAATGATAGTGATTGAATCCTTATACTTTTGATCTATAAGTGGTCTGATATCTAAAGTCTTGCAAGTGGCTATGTTTACCATGAAAAGGAGCAAGAAAACCAAGAAAGTTAGGATATCCAAAGTCAACAAGTAATATTTTCCTCCAAAATAGACTTCTATATATTAACTATAATTTAAAAAATCTCAAATCAAACAATAAAATTTAAATACCGTTCAGAGATTTTGGAAATCTATAATTTGGACCAATGTATTAAAAACTGAAGCGACTACTAAACCGACAGAACGTCTGATTTGGGTTGAACAAGTTCAATCGGGTCCAAGCAGTGGTTGAGCCGGAGGACTGCAATCTTTTTTTCTTTCCCTTTTTCAATATTTTACTTTTTAAATAAGAGGCCACCAAAGTTTACCACTTTAAGTTTTTTGGTGGAAAAAACAAACTCAAAAAGAAGACCCTCAAGAAACAGTTACAAAATTATTTGAGGATTATGCTAAAATGGTGCTAACTGTGGGTAGTTATAAATCTAGTGGCAGTCCATCTACCAGAAAAAAAAAAAAAGAAACAAAGAAATTAAAAAACAACCAAGAGACCCACATAATACATTGCAAAAGTAATATTAAGGTAAAAAAGACTGACAAGGAAGCAGTAAGAAACAAGAAAAATTCTATTAAAAAAATTAAATACTGAATACAGATATAGAATTTGGAAACAAGAAGAAAATTTATCAAGATGAAACACAAAATTTAAAACAAACACTACACATTTATAAATATTCACCTAAATATTAATAAAGCTAATGGCAAGCAATCCAACTGAAGAAACCTTAAATGCTTTCTCCAAAACCGAACCAAGCTCTTGCAAAATCAAACTTTACCATAGATGGGCATGACAGACGCAATTCAAAATGATATATTTTTAAAATAATAAATAAATCAAACAAAACAGAAAGGTATAAAAAAAACAACAAGATAAACTTGGCACAAGAGGGAAACTCTTTGTAGAGCATCTAGCGGGGACCCAGATAAAATTGCCCTCATAACAGAAAAGTATTTGACAGCTTTGGAAAATTTTGAATGTTAGATATAACAGAGTCAAGTGCGATTAGAATAACGAGATAGACAAGAATTTTTCCAGCTCAGCATGGCCGGATAAGTGACTCTTGTGACGCCAGATAACAACTTGACTTCAGCAGTAGCTAAAGAAAGGCTGCAATGAATTGCAACCTAATAAAAATCCAAAAAAAAAAAAAATTATCAATTCCTTATAATCTTTCTTGAAGCTAAATAAGTTCTTGTCACAAATATAATCAATAAATGGCAGATGCACAAGGTTCACCAAAGTAACAACCACTGTCAATTTATACTCTATGGTCTTTGATACAAAATTACAAGCAAATTTTATAACAAAAAGGCAAAATAATCATAGCCCTTGGGTAGATGAAGCATAACACTAGTGTACACCAACAGTGTAGAACCCAAACTAGTGTTTTGGGTAAAAATTTAAAACTAAAAAATTTGAAGTATTAAATGATCGAAATATAAACTAAATTCGTACATTTTAGATAATAGATTTGATTAAAAACTAACAAACAAAATCAAGAAACCTTAGTTATAACGTTCTTGGAAACCCAGGATACAAAAAAAATTTGGAAGCCCCTTGCAAATCCGTATTCAGGTTTGATACTCCACCCTATTTGAAGAAGTTGATGATTACTCGAACAAAGAACCAAAGGAAGCCATTGAGTGGTTTGATGCTGCCCTGAAATCTAGTTGAGAGGAATTGGGAAAGAAGAGAGAAGCCGTTTTTCTTTGAATAATGCTATGAGTACCGAGGCTGTACTCACTTTTGAGTACAGCCTCCCTCACTGTAGCAGTGGGTATTAAAATATTTCCTTTGTGGGTCCCACTGCTACAGTGAGGGAGGCTGAGTACAGCCACGGTACTCATAGCATTACTCTTTTTCTTTCCCTGTCTCAATTTTGATGTCATTCTTTGTTTTTAAGATTATACTTTCGAATAATACTATGCGTACAACAGCTGGCATCCATGTTAGAATCCTTGTCACTTAAGAAAATAGAATATATAAGAGTAATGCTAACCGTGGAGTGGAAGTACTCAGCCTCGAGTACATCCTGAGGTGAATGGCTTAGGTGGCATCCATGTCATAAGCAGCATCGGCAAACGAAAACCCTATCCGGGCAACAAAAATCGGGTTCGACCCTCCCTCCTGGTGCCTCCCTCCCGGTGCCTCCCTCTCGCTGCCTCCCTCCCGGTGCCTCCCTCTCGCTGCCTCCTTCTCGCTGCCTCCCTCCCGCTGCCTCCCTCCCGCTGCCTCCCTCCCGCTGCCTCCTTCCCTCACCCTGCCTCGCCACCCTGCCTCGCCACCCTGCCTCGCCACCCTGCCTCGCCACCCTGCCTCGCCACCCTGCCTCCCACACCCTACTTCCCTCATCCTCGCCTCCTCTCCTTCTGCACCACCCGGCGGCGGGAGGAATCCTCTTCCTGTTCATGGAGAAGTCGCCACTCAATGGAAGAGGAGATTGTCTTTGCCATACTCTTCTAAACCTTTCTTCGATACCTAAGGTAATGTTTTCTTCTTTTTTCTATCTTGTTATTTTTTATTGAATCAATTTTCTCCTGTTCTGTTTTTCTATTTCTATTTCTATTTTATTTTATTGGAACATCTTCTTCTTCTGTTTGATTATTGGTTCTCTTGGCTTCTTTAAAGACCTTGTTGGAGCTGTAACACCCTTTTAACAAAGTCATGCTTTCATGGTTTATTGTTACTTCAATTTTTCTTCCAATTTTCGAATTGAAATAGCTCTCACCAATCCTTTTCTAGTCTCAGAGTGATTGTTAAAACTAGGCATTATTGACTCTATCAGTACTAACCACTATAGTTCTAAGGCGCAGTTACGGCGGGATTGCATCCTAGTATTGGTCTCTGAGAATCTTTCTTTGTTTCTCCACCATAATCATCCATAACCAAATGTCACTCATGTTTTTTTTGTTACATGAGCTTTGCTTTATGATATTTCTACATTATTGATCTTAATGTTTCATGCTCTTCTAATTTTTTATGGAATTATACAAGAGCAAAAGAGGGTCGTAATATTATTCTTTTTATTTTCCACACTTGGTCACTATAGAAAATTCTTCTGTATATAGTCAGTCAGTTTTCTCAATTATTTTCACTCTCTTATGGATCCTGGTTTAAGTTGGACACAGACATCATTTCTTATTAATGATTTCTTATTGCTATTGCTTTGATTTCATGTGTTTCTATCCAGGTTTGGCATTGAGCAGGAGTATATCTCCTCTTGAAGGATCTTCATTGGAACATTGCGAAGATAGAGAAGCAAGTGACGAAGAAGGTATTGTCTATATATTTCCTTCTCGTTTTGTTTCTGTCGGGTGTTAGGGCATGGACGGGTGAAATCAATGAGAAAGTCGTCTGTGATTTTTGTGGTGATGCTGCCATAGGTCCCGAAGATCACGTGTTGGAAGGTAATATAATTGATCTAAATGATTTTCTTTTTCTTTTTATTTCTTTTTATG
This sequence comes from Aristolochia contorta, assembly GCA_022405105.1. Classification (NCBI taxonomy): domain Eukaryota; kingdom Viridiplantae; phylum Streptophyta; class Magnoliopsida; order Piperales; family Aristolochiaceae; genus Aristolochia; species Aristolochia contorta. Next base: position 13,122 of record JAHZSQ010000051.1, on the reverse strand, counting down.
CGTTTCAGGTGCCAATGAGGAGATTGGTTAAGTATAAAAAAATGAAAATATGGATAATGACTTGCTTATAATGCATTCTAACTGTTGTAATTTAGGCTCACACCATCAGTATTAGCTTTACTCTATTGCATATCAATCAAACTACTAAGATTCTCAGTAATCTGAATTTTGTTTTTGGGATAAACCCTTTGTGTAATTGGATAGGTATCAATTAAGTCGGCCTGACTTAGAATAGTACAACTAATTTGTATTGTAACTGATCTTTGTCTTTGGCTGTAGGACTTTTGAAGTGAAGCAGAGATTATAAGTAAGCTTCATCATAATTTGATTGAGAATTTTCATCTCTATCTATAGATCTGTTTATTGTTGGCACGATAGATTACACATGTTATAATGATTACTTTTGTCCTTTTAGTGCAAGTCTGCAATTCATACTGAAAGCATGCTAGCAGATCCGATATGAACCCATGCTGGATGCTTTTGCTACAGCAATTAGGCTTTAGGTGTGAGCTGGATGAGGTAAAAAGGGCTAGAAGAGTAGCGTAAGCTCTCTGAAAATTGGATCAAGGGAAGACAGTGTGGGCCATGATTGTAGAGTATTTGGATACTTGACATGAATAGCAAACGAGACAGGAAAAGGCCAAATTATTGCAGCAAAAGCTTCCAACAAGAGTTCTTGCCGGATCCAACGGCGTGCTTTCAATCTAAATTGCCAACTTGCAGTGCGGTAAAAAGGGCAAAGGATACCACTATAACATTTGTAATCTAGCATGCCAACAAGAAACCAGTCTATTAACAAAGAGTAAAAAATTATTAATCACATTTACAGAAAGCAGTCTCTCATGTTCATGTGCATAGCTCCAATATATATACTTATAAATGCTTCAACAGCAAAAAAACAACTAATTTGAGCTTATGAATAGTGATTGTGATTGTAATCCCATCCTAACTGAACAAAAAGGAGAGAAAATAAAAAACCTCATTTCTCTATTGAGCAAAGACGAGTTCCTCCATCAAACCCTAACAATTCCTTCTAATGAAGCAGTCAAAGCATAGTAATGGACAATTATTTAACCTGCAAAGCAAAAAAATAGAGAACCATCAAAAGCAAAACCAAAAATACATAAAGACATATATTTGAAATAGAATTGTTAAGAGTCAGGGGTAGTTTAGGAATTTTACTATACTTCAATTAGTTATTATTTGTTTATTGTTATTTTACTTGCTCCTCAAGCCATGAATGGCATCATTGTAATTTTGTATTTTCGGATTCTATTAATACATGTTTTAGGGTTGTAGGTCATAAAGACCTTGCAACCTCTTTCTCTTCGTCTCTCTTCCCCTTCTTCCTATCTCTTTATTTTTCTCTCATTTTCTATCTTTCTTCACTAAATCTAACATGGTATCAGAGTGGATCTGTAAGTGATGACTCGTCACTTACAGAGGTCATTGGATCTTCTTTCTTGAAGCTCGTTGTACAAGGTAGAAGTTCTGGATAGGTCTTAGATTCTGGGCAATTTTTAAAGTTTGTGCGAATGGGTTTTCTCCTAAAGGGAGTTCCTTTGCTGCTGTTGGATTCGTAGGAACCTATACCTGCAGCTGCAACTATTGCTGCTGGTAAAATATTGAATTTTTACACTGCCTCGAGATTTGTACAGAACCCAAATAATGTCTTTGAGCTGAGAAAATCTTCCACTTCTAATCACAGGTAGTTCTGAACGTGTTTAAGAGCTTCTAGGTACATAAAACTCGTGTTTTTACACTGCCTCGGGAACCGTGCCAGAGGTTTTTTCCGAATTAGTAAAGGTTTTCTGGTGTTTCTGAGTTCTAGCTCGTGCTACTACTGGTGTTGCTGCTAACATTATCTGTATTGTGGTCGGAAGCTAAAGGTTCAATATTTCTCTTTCTTCTGTCATATGTAAGTGCTAGATGCATAACCTACTGCCCTTAAAAAGGGATTTCTGCTGTTGCTGAGTCGTTGGACTCGTTCTACTCAGTCGTTGGACTCGTATTGCTGAGTCGTTGGACTTGTACTGCTGAGTCGTTGGACTCGTACTGCTGAGTCGTTGGACTCGTACTGCTGAGTCGTTGGACTCGTACTGTTGGCATCATTGTCGCACTACTGCATGGAAAGACTAAATTTTTACTGTTTTGGTAATTGTGCCACACTGTTCTACTGCTCACGAAAGGTCTTCGGAGAAAGGAATTTGAGTATTTTCTCTCCAAGTTGGACCTTCATGATATCTACGCTCCAGCTTGAAAGGAGTGTTAAGAGTCAGGGGTAGTTTAGTAATTTTACTATACTTTAGTTAGTTATTATTTGTTTACTGTTTATTTTACTATATATTTTATTTAGTTATTATTTGTTTATTATTTGCTCTTCAAGCCATGAATGGCATCATTGTAATTTTGTATTTTCGGATTCTATTTATACATGTTTTAGGGTTGTAGGTCATAAAGACCTTACAACCTCTTTCTCTCCTTCTCTCTTCCGCTTCTTCCTATTTCTTCACTTTTCTCTCATCTTCTATCTTCCTTCACTAAATCTAACACAACTCATAGGGGTTTATCTAATTTCTTATGAGGAACTTTCCTATGGATATGACTAGCTGAAATAACGACTTTCCCTCACTTGTTTTTTTTTTTTTTTAAGAGATTGATATACACTTCATTAGACCGGATTACAATACTGTGGCTGCAACAGCCTAATTCTTCGTACTCCAGGAGACTCAAACTTGAGACCTCCCGCAACACATCCCTCTGGTGTTACCACTGAGCTATGCTCAGCTTCACCCCCCACGGGTTATTTGGTAATGCAGAACTCACAATCATTGTGGTTTATCATATCTTTACGGATTTTGTTTTTTCCTCTCTGCTATGTTGTTCTGATAACGGCACGAAACACACGTACAAAGCCATTCTTTTCATAGGAATTCCTTACAGAAGAGAACTACATTCTCTTCCTCTATCGGACTTAACCTTTTTTTTTCATTTTCGTGTTTAGGATATAGATAGGTCCACTAGGGCTTTGTTCAATATAGTCACAGCCATTAGGTGAAAGTAACACCCTCAGAGTAATTAGCAATCTGTGACACACAAAACACTAAGTATTCTTAAACTAACTTTTGAACAATTTGAGTGATTCAAATCAATTTCTGGTTCAATCTTCATACTCACTATTTAATCAATCCAACCTTTCAACTAAGTAATTTCTTCCATACAAGTTCAGAATTCAATCATTTAACATCAACCCAGTTCAACCATCCAAACATACCACTTTCAAAGTCTGATAAATCAGCAACATTAAATTCCAACTAGTCTGCTAATCAAATGTTCACTCATTTTCCACTATTATCAGTCCAAAGATGAGGTCTCCGAAACAATCAGAAATTATATCCAAGAAAGAATATCTAAGCAATCTGTTCAGAGTTCCAATTCAGTTTTTCTTGGCAGAGACAATACAAATTTAAGGCTCAAAATAAAAGCAATTGTTTCAAACAAGTGATGAAACCAATCTGACTGATAAGGACCACTGAATAACTCAGAAATCAAACCCACCAGATCACAACAGTCAAGTAGTCTCAATACTTTCGAGTGTACCACAATCCACAAAAACTCTGTCACACAATAAATCTCGAAAGTAATCCAAGTCGCAAACCAGCAATCCAATTGATAAAATAGTAACACTGACTATTTAAATTAACTCAGTCCAATAAAGCATCACACAAACTATTGACTCCAGGCCAAATAATTCCAAACGTCTCAAAAAGTCAATGCAAAACACGGTCCCCCAATTAGAAATGAAAGATCACATTGAGAGCATCTAACAATAATTCCAGCTGCAATGCAACCCCTAATATAAACAAACAGCGCATACATAATATTACACAACCATTGAAAGAAGTCTCTCTTAATTGTTGGAATTTATGCCAGGACATTACTGACAAAGTGCAAAATAATTTTATTGAATTACATCTATATCAAATGTCTACTTCTCAGTTCAAAACACTAATCAAAGTATACAAATAGACTAGTAATCAACAAACTCAATTTTATATGAGAAATTACATTCCCAAGCAAAACAACAACAATCCAAGACAAATCAGAGGCCAACAAATGGCTTGAAATTCAGTTCAGATTACCACAAACTAAAATACTAAAATCAGCAGACACACAAAATCAATAAGTATCCAATACCTTCAGTATATCATCCAGATATATCCAAACGAGAGTTTAAGACATTCAATCAATTAGAATCGAATCTGAATAAATGATAAGGAACTAAAAACTTATTCATTTTGCTGTAGCGTGGATAATTCCACTGGCTTAAGAGCGATTTCGGCTAGCTGAATTTGTGCAAAGCCCCGGTGCCATCGCCCCCCATGTCCCACAACACCCTTTGAGCCGTGCACTCGAGACAGAGGGAATGGAGCCACTTTAGGATGCCCAAAACAATGGATGCATGCTCGAACAGAGAGTTCGCACAAGCGAAAGAGAGTTTGCAAGAGAACAGAGAGTCATCTGGAGAGAGTCTTCTTCTTGTCGTCCTCTCCTTTTCGAATCGGATTTTTGGGGAAAAACAATCAAGAGGGAAGAGAGGATTTTCAAGAGAGATGTTTGGGAGAGAGCATACATGTTAGCTTATCCCTTAAGCCAAGTCCTAGATTACTCAAAAATCCTTCTCCCATCCCAACTTTACAAAGGGTAGTGATGAAGGACAGAATAGGGCAGAAGGAAAAGAGGAGAAGATTTAGAGAGAAGTGGGAGAAAGAGAAGAGAGAAGAGGAACACGAGAGGAAGACAAAGATAATTCAATAATTCAGCCAAATACATAACTAAATAAAGAGTTTGTAATCTAATAAGACTGAATAAAATATTAGACTATTGAGGAATCCCAATTCAAACCTAATTCATCATCCCCCCCACCCTGTTGAAAAGACCTCTTCCGCAAGGCAAAGGCTAGTTAAAGATGTGCAGTTGCATGGGTCCAAGCATCGTCAATGGAGGGGCGATCTTTGCAACGCACAAAGAAACGATAAACGCCAACAAAAGATGAAGTCACATGTGTGTCATCCAAAATGTCCACAAGGACATTGTATAGAGCAAGGGGTGACGTTGAAAAACCTGGAGCAATCATTGAGGTTAGACCCGCAAGCACAGAAGAAGGCAAAACTGGAGGCTCACTGGTGCCTCGGTAAGCAAATAAATCTGCCAAATTGAATATTAGAAGATAAATCAAGAGGCAAATCAAATACATATGCATTAGATCTGATCATACAATGACTAGCAAAAGGCCCACTATAACATGCATGGGGCGAGTAGAGTGAAAGGATAAGACTAGCCATAATATAATCACCAGCCTGAAATTTTTTACTCCTATGATGTGCATCAGTAGAAAATTTACATTTATCATTACTCAAAACCAGTTTTGTCTAATCTCAGCATAGAAACTGGAGAAAGGTTCAATAAAAGTATGGGCAAAATCAGAAGAGAATAAGGTCAGTAGGCTGTGGGGATAGGCTATATGCAATCTCAAAGGGGTTATTACCGATGGTGTGGTGATAGAAATATTATAGATAAATGTACCAATGGGTAAAATAAAGGTCCAAGTAGCAGTCTTGTCCCCAACTAAACAGTGAGGCAAATCCTCAAACTACGGTTAACCACCTCCTTTTGACCGTTGGTTTGTGTTGTAAAAACAAAATGACATTTTATAAAGGTACTATCAGTCTTAGTTCTCTTGGCTTGTGGAGCTGCAATGGGCAAGATACATCCCATAAAAGCAAAATGGTGGTTTGGGCCTGTAAGAGAATCACCACATAGATCGTTCTCGCCTTCTGGATACTGTATTGGAGTAATAATAATAACATTAGACTCCTCCTTAAGTGTGTTTTAATCAATACATTCCAATGCTAAGGTGCGGTTTGGGCATCGAGAAGCGATGTGACCTTTCTCATGACAATGATGACACTCTATAGTTGATCAAGAAGTTGGTAAAATGCTTTGGGCAACCTTATGCTCACCATGATGAGGTGCAAGACTGTGAGTTGGAGTCTAACAGATGGGTGATTGTGTTCAAGTGATGTCTCTAGTAAATGGAGTCGGTTGTCCCTAAAGATGGCCACTAGAAAGGCTAAAAAGTCGCATAGATGGAGGGAATTGTAGGTACCTCTCAAATTCTAAGGCTTTATGATATGCCTCCTCTAAAAGGTCTGGGCATCGAATATGACTTTTAGTTTGATATCCGCTCATAACCCAAAACAAACCTAGACAAAGGAATCTTGGATCCTCATTGATGTCACTCCTCAATAACAATTCTTCAAATTTGGCAATATAATAATCTACTCTAGATGATCGCTGCCTATGGTTTAGCAATTGGTTGAACTACTGGTCCTTGTAATAAGGAGGAAATATTTTTCTTTCAACTTCTCTGTCATCTCATCCCAAGTGGAAAGGGGTGGATGTCCCAATGGTTCAATATGGCGCTAAACAGATTGCCAATAGCATTTGGAAAAACCTACCAACTTCATCTTAACGAAATGAATGTGTTGAGCATCATTTATTTGGTACCACTCGAAATTATCTTCCATATTGTATAACCAATTCATAAACGCATTGGGATCTAATTTTCCATCGTACACAGGGGCATCTACCTTGACCCTTCTAGACATGTCCACTATGTCATCATGAGGATACTTAACATGATCTAAGGTGGTGATGATGCGGGTTACGATGTCTACCTGTGGTTCTATAACCTGTCGATTAGAGAGAGGAGGGGGGGGTATTCTTCTTCCGAAAAGATATTGTCCTCGTGATCGTGTAGCTGATTGAACAATGGATTGGTTTTTGGTTGTGGTAAGATTCCCGTCGGATTGGTTCTATCATTCTATTATTCTTATAAGAAGGTGACACGATAGAGCTTTGACCCCTTAGCGGTTCCCAACTAGGTTCCCTCAGTGGCTGTTTTTCAGAATTTCTATGAATGGTCACATAGTCATCATGATGGTGGTTAACCGATTTAGTAAATTGTTCAACTGTTTTGGTGAGTTGGTCAAATCGGTCTTGGAAGGTTGTCATACTTGTCTCACTGGTGGTCACCCTTTTTCAAGTTTTGTGTGTTCATCCTCTAGTGTACGGAAGGAAGATTCAAGTTGTTTAGCGGTCATGGTAGGAAAGAGACAGGACTAAATAAATAAACAAAGATTCTGAGATAGACTAAAATAACTTAAGAGTAGGAAAATTAAAAATTCTGCTAACAAACACAATAGGTAAAAAATCACAAGTAATCAAGCAAAAGCTTTTTTTTCGAAGCTTTGGCTCAAAATCAAGTAAGAAGGCAGTCCCACAATATGCTAAATCGCATGCACGTAAAAAATTAAACCTCCTAATAAATCTACCACTTTATATTGAAGAGGCAAAAAATACAGCTTATCAGATCAACACACCGAGTCCTCAGATAGTCTCGCTTGAGTCCAACCGAACCGCATGTAGTCGAACCGAACTCCACATAGTTGGGCAGAACCGGTCGAGCTGAAGCGAATCGAAAGCGAAGTTGAACCGAACCGGTCAAGCTGAAGCAAACCGTGTGTTGAACTGACCCGAACATGAGTGAACTAAACCGGGGTTGAACCGGATCAAACCGGTTTGGACCGAACTGGGAATTAAAATGAGTGACCTATCTAGGTCACGATTCTTCCTTATCGCAAACCGACTCTCGAACAGAAAAAGGGAGACGAAAGAGGAGAAGAGCCAACTATTGTAGACGAGATTGAAGAGGCGGAAGTGTGCAGAGGAAGCTGATGGACCTCGAGGACGATCTGCAGCGAGTGAAGAGTGTCGGACAAGAAATCTGCAATGTGAGAAAACGACTTTCTAGTCTACAATCGACAGAAGACCAAAAAATTTGTTAATCGGCGCAGCTGCAGGTCTGAAACAACGATTTCTTTCCTCAAAATTCTTCTGTGTGGTCGGATTTGGGAAGAATACGGCAGCGGCTGGAATGACGGGTGGTGTTTTCATGGCAGCACATAGCATGAAGGCAAGCGAGAGAAACGGCAAATGAGAGTAGCAGGAACAAAACTTCCGGACAGCAAACTTTGTAGGTTACAGGAAAAGGACTCGCTCTGATAACAAACTAATGCAGGACAGAATAGGGCAGAAGGAAAAGAGGAGAAGATGTAGATATTTAGAGAGAAGATGGAGAAAGTGAAGAAAGAAAAGTAACATGAGAGGAAGACAGATAATTCAATAACTCATTAATCAAAACGTAACAACATCCATAAACCATAGTTTATTTATAGGCTAAGTACATAACTAATAAATAGTTTGTAATCTAATATAAGACTGAATAAAATACTAAACTAATAAGAATCCAATTCAAATCTAATTCTGCTACCAAATGCCTAATTAAAATACAACTCTTATACCTCCTGCATCATTAAGAGTTGGGGTGGGCGAGCCACTCGCGTGTGCCATTTTTCCAACACAATCCAGTGGTCTTCAATCTCTCTTTCGTCAATGCAGCGACTCAGAAGCCCAGCCGCATGTTCCTGCTCACTATCATTATCGGTTCTGGTGATGGATTTCTACGAAGATCCGTCCTATCATATTATCAAATTAAGGAGATGAAAGACTTATCCGATTCCATCTTCTGAGTAGCACGTGGGTTGATACTGTAGCAGAATAGAGCAGTGGCTTGTGGCTTTCCTCAACCAAATCCTTTAGTGCCGAAAGGCCTGAAATTCTCTAGTCCAGATGGGAAAACAGAGAGTGATTGATTTGGTGTGTTGGGAACCATAACCTTCAGCCTTTATATAGTGGTCCATCAGGGTACCCATTATCCTCGATGGGCCAATATGGGTATCCACCATAAAGCCCATATCGATTTAGAAGTCCACGGGCTTATCAAATTGGATCACTTAATGTAAGCCCATTAGTATAAATAGCTAATACAATTGTAAATAGTGTGATGTCCATATAGGAAATACGAAATTTCTAACAATCTCCCACTGGACATCATACTACTCTAAAAGCAATTGCATTTCAAATTCCTTAGGTGCGCATCCGTATGCTATTTATCTGTGGATTTCTGTTTTAATACAATCTGGTCCATTTCATATATTAGTAATTGAACCACTGCAGCTTTTGTCATATTAATAATCATGACTAAACCCCAATGATCACTATACCGATATACGGAATGACATAGATCAAATATGGATGAGCAGCATGGAAATTACATGTAATGTGATCTCAAACATGTCTATTTCCAACTGGTCCTTCTTTATTCTTTAATGAGATCAATCAAAAAAATCCTTAAATGCAATTCAAATATTGCATATACAAGTTCAAAAACAGAATCATAAATCATGAACTTTATTCTGCAGATAATCAAACATTACAATGTTTAAAATATTATATAGAACAAAAAAATTACTCCCACTAAACCAAGGTATAATCATAAAGAACACCCATATGAGCAGTATGCTCATGAAAAACCTTAGGTGTTAAACCCTTGGTTAATGGATCAGCAAGCATAGAGCTTGTCCCTATATATTCTATAGAAATCTGTTTCTCCCGAACTCTTTCCTTAACAACTAGAAACTTGAGGTCGATGAACTTCGACTTCGTTGAGCTTCGTTGTTGTTGGAATAAATCACTGCTGAGTTATTGTCACAATAAATCTTCAATGGTCTTTCAATACCATCTACTACTCAGAATTTGTGACAAGGTTTCGCAGCCATATCCCATGATTTGATGCCTCAAAACAAGCAATAAACTCCGCAGCCATGGTCGAAGAAGCTATAAGAGTTTGTTTAGCAGACTTCAAGAGATAGCTCCTCCGCCAACATATAGATGTAACCTGAAGTGGAGCGCTGCTATCTTGGCATCCTCAAAATCGAGTCGAGTACCCGATGATCTCTAAACCGCCGCACCTCCGATAAGTGAGTATGTATTCGCCGTTCTCTTCAAATAACGATCACACGCTTTGCTGCTTTCCAATGCTGCATGCCTGGATTACTCATATATCTGCCCAAAACTCCCATGATAAATGCTATGTCGACGTGTACAAACTTGAGCATACATCAGACTCCCTACCACTGATGCATAGGGAATCTTTGCATCTCCTTCATTTCAAGAGCATTGTATGGACACCGCTTTGAGACTAAATTTATCTCCTTTCGCAACAGGAGTATCCCCTGGTTTACTATCTTTCATGCCGAATCTATTTAACACTTTATCGATATAGCTCTTTTGTGATAATCCAAGGATACCTAAAGAACGATCTCTTAGTATCTGGATTCCTAATACAAAAGAAGCGCCACCAAGATCTTTCATCTCTCAAATTCTTCGTTAGAAATCTCTTGGTTTCGTGTAATAAGCCTATATCGCTACTAGCAAGTAGAATATCATCGATATATAAAACCAGAAAATGTATTTGCTCCCACCGAACTTGTGATATACACAAATCATCAACAACATTTGCCTCAAAACCAGATGAGGTGATGACTTGATGAAACTTGTGATACCATTGACGGAAGATTGTTTGAGACCATAAATAGATTTCTTTAGTCTACAAACCATAGATTTTAGATCACCCGATACAAAATTTTCTTGTTGAGCCATGTAAATTGTTTCTTCAATGTCTCCATTAAGAAACGCACATTTAACATCCATCTGATGTAGCTCTAAATCAAAATGAGCTACTAGTGCCATTATTATTCTCAAAGAATCTTCGATGATACTGGAGAAAAATTTCTTTGTAATCAATGCCTTCCCTTTGAGTAAAGCCTTTAGCGACTAGATTTGCCTTTATATCTTTCGATATTACCTTTGAATCCCTTTGGTTTTAAATATCCATTTACAACCAATAGGTTTCTTTCCTTCAGGTAATTCGACAAGATCCCAAATGTCATTGTCTTCCATAGACTTCAACTTATCCTTCATGGCATCAATCCATTTATGAGAGACAGAACTATGCATAGCTTGGATGTAAGTTGATTGGATCATCATCTCGTTAAACCTATGTCATCCTCATGTTCTTGGAGAAATACGATATAATCATCGAAATCGCACTTCTCCTCACTCTTGTGGATCTCCTTAATGACACTTCTTGAGGTTGTTGAGGTTGTTCTATAAGTGGTGCTTGAGGAGGAATATTAATGTTGTCTTCTATAGGATCAATGTCAAGAACAGTGAGGATACCTGATCACCTTCAATAACAGATTCTTCTTCAAAGACGACATTCCTTATATTTTCTTCTCCCCCAAACTCAACATCCTCAAAAAATCTCGCATTTCCCGCTTCAAAAAATGTCCGTAATGTGGGATAATAAAATTTAAACTCTAGAGCCGCTCAGCATAACCAACAAAATAGCAGCCACCGCTCGAGTCAAGTTTTCTTTCATGAGGACGATAAGGTCGTGCCTCAACTGGACAACCCCAAATGCAAGTGCCTCATGCTGGGCTTTTTCCCAGTCCAAAGCTCGTAAGGGGTTTTGGTAACTGCCTTGCTTGGTACTTTATTGAGGATATAAACTGCAGTCTTTAAAGCTTCTCCCCAAAGAGACTCGGGCAAGGAAGAATGACTAATCATACTTCTCACCATATCCTTAAGAGTGCGGTTTCGCTGCTCGCAACACCATTAATGCTGGGTTTGCCCGGCATAGTGTATTATTGGAACAATTCCACACCTCATTGAGGAAAAGTGCTAAGGGTCCCGGACGTTGTTCTCCTGATCCATCATACCCACCGTAGTATTCACCACCACGATCGGATTTGACAGCCTTAATTTTCTTTCCAAGTTGACGCTCAACTTCAGCTTTGAAAGATTTGAAAAAATCCAAGGATTGAGACTTCTCATGTATAAGATAAAGGTAGCCATATTCAGAGTAGTCGCTCATGAACGTAATAAAATACTGTTGTCCATTCCAAGATGCCGTAGGGAAAGGACCACATATATCAGTATGTATTAGTTCTAAGACTTCCTTAGCTCTATTAGCACCTAATCTTTTAGTATTAGTTGGTTTGCCTTTGATGCATTCAAAGCAGACTTGAAAGTCTGACAAATCCAAAGGTTCCAGAATTTCATCCGACACAAGCCTTTGAATTCTCTATTTAGAGATATGACTTAAACGCTTGTGCCATAAAATGGCGGAATTCTCATTTAATTTTCGCCACATCACGAGAGCTTGTTTATGTGATAGTATTATATGAACTTATAATGTCAAACATATATAGATTATCAATCAAATGACCAGTAACCTACAATATTTGAATTTATAGAGACTAACTCTACTATTTTCAAATGAAAATAAAATCCTGATTTGTCCAAAGTTGAAATAGATATAAGATTCCGTCTAAAAGACGGTACAACAAAAGTCTCAAACAAATCCAAATAAAATCCGGTGTTTAACTGTAATCTCAAAGTTCCTATAGCTTCAACTGCAACTTTATTGCCATCTCGCCACAAAGATGAATCTTTCAGCATCACTTGAGATCGGCTCCACAGTAATCCTGCATAGTCATGCTTATGTGAGTAGTAGTACCAGAATCTACCCACCATGTATCTTGTGGTACAAAAACTAAATTAACTTCGAACAAACTAGAGTAAGAAGCTTACCCTTCTTTATGCGCCTGTGGCATACTTAGGACAATCTTTCTTCATGTGTCCTGTCTTCTTGCAGAAATAATAAGTTAATTTCCGGCTTCTTCAACTTCTTCCCGAGGGAACCCTTGAATGCCTCTTTTTGCTCGCCTTTCTTATTCGAGAGCTTGAGGCGAAATGGGCACTTTCGGTCTTAATTTTGAGATGCCTCTCTTCCTCTTGCACAAAGTGAGATATAAGCATGTTCAGGGACCATTTGTCCGTTTGGATGCCATAACTCACTACTAAATGACCAAAGGTCGCAGGAAGAGATATCAAACTAAGGTCACCAAGAAATCTTCCGATATTCGTAAGCCGAAAAGTGCCGTGAGTTTCACCGCAAGATCAGACATTTGCATAATATATTCCCGTACGTTCCCATTCCCCTTATATCTCATAGTATTGAGTTGACTCATAAGAGTACATGTCTCGACTTCTCATTCTTCTTGAAATATTGTTCTATCTGGAGAAGGAACA